>CAJVQA010006647.1:0-14681 GCA_910591915.1 Cetraspora pellucida | reverse complement strand
GAACAGAGTGGTTAAATAGGGAACCTACAAGCAGGTTTCAGGTATGGCAGCTAGTGTAGAACCTTTGGGCAGACTACTTAAATTAGACAATGACTAATGCTATATGAGTAGCTAGTTGTATACTCTTTTCATAGTTGCGTCTGTGGTTGTAAAGCAACATTAGCTGAATGTACTATCAATAAAATCCTAGATTGCAAGTACTCACCTTAATATTTAAAAAAAAAAAAAAAAAAGAATATTAATTAGCTTGATAATAAATTGCTTATGAATTTTACTTATAATTTTGTACATATATATTTGATTACTTATAAATTTATATATATATGTATTTAATTGTAACTTAATTACTTATAAATTTTTATACAAGCTCATTTAATGCTTTTTTTGATTAGATTTAATACATGAAAAAAAAACTCTTTCTATCAATCATTTAGACACAAAAAATAGCTAAAGAAAAAAGAAGATTTTAGCAAAATTAGCAATAGAAAACATACTAAGTAGCTTTAAGCAGAAAGGAGCAGCAACAAGAAAAGCAATAGACTAATAGAAAAATAGTCTATTTGCAAAACTAATAGCATAGTTACTAAAGAAAAAGCAAAAAACTTACAGAAAAATGACAGTAGATAGGATTGCCAATAGATCTTATAATGTAGATCTGTTTATATTACACAAAAGACACATAATAGCAAAACAACAACAGACACATGCATGCTACCAAATTAGAATAACTATCACAAATCTTATATTAATACACATGAAATTCTATATATAGATAAGCAAGATAACAAAAAAAACTAAAAACCAATTAGAAGTTTGTAGATATAAATAGAACATAGAATTAATGAAGCATAGAGAAAGTCTCTCAACAATATTCATGAAATGAACATACTGGGCAATGAACAGAATACATAATAAAATATTCATCAATCAGTCAAGTAGTATATATGTAATACCAGACAGAGAAGATAAAATTTTGGCCATGCTTATAAAGCAAAGCCTAGTGGATGTTGCACTATTAAGAAAAACTAGAGAATTAATTAAAAGAGCAGAAAGAGAACAACCAGAAAAGAAACTTAACTTTACAGAAGCAGACAAAAATATAATGTTGATTAAATTTAAAAAAACTCAAGAACAAGAAAATAAAGAAATAGTGCAACAAGAAATAACCAAAAAAGAAAAAAAGCAAAAAAACAAACAAAAGACAAAAAAAGAAATCAAAAGAATAATAGAAAAAGACAATACAAATAAAAGAAAACTACAAAAAGAAAACTTCATCACCAAAAAAAATGCAAAGAGAGAGGTAAGTAATGAAAGGGCAGATTAATTAAAAAAAAAACCATTATTGCAAGAAAAAGATTAAGAAAAAAGCAAACAAGAAAAGTAAAACAAGAGAATATAGAAATAGATGATAAAGAATCGAAACAAGGTTCAACATCAGAAAAAAAAAAAAAAAAGAAGAAAGCATGTAGTAAAAAGAGAAATAAATATAGCAAAAATTCTATTAAAAGAAAGCATATAGACATTAAGCAAAAAAAGTTGCAACAAAGGCAACAGCCTACTCACTAATATACCAGCACACAATGTGCCTAAAAAAACAGAAGAAGAACATGTAAAGTTCATCAAGTAAACACTAAAAGATAATGAACACATTAAAAACATTAAAGAAATTTTTAAACAAAGAAATCTGTAGATTGAGATAGACTTTGACTGCGAGTATAGTAGAAATGAAGCAATACAAAGAATAAGTAAAAAAGAAAGTGATTGATACAGAATGATACTAGAAGAGAACAAAGAAAGAAGAAGAACAAAACAAAAGAAGCACAATAATGAATACCAAAATAGAAAATGTAGCATAACAGAATATAAGAAAAGGAGCTACAAAAAAAAATAAATTCAAGAAGAAGAAAAATATACAAATGCTGAAGAAGAAAAAGTAAAGAATACAAAACATATAATAATCTGAGACCTGTCAGAAGATATAAATAAGAAAGAACTCAAATACATATACAAAAGATTCAAAAATATACAAATAATAAAAATTAAAAGATCCAAATACAAGGCTCTTACAATAATTCAAATAGAAGAATTAGAAAAAAGAAATACTTCTTGGTTTATATCAGTTGATAACTATAAACTAATAAGAGTAACAGAAGGAAAAGAAGATCACAAAGCAAGACAAAAACAAAGGCAGTATACAGCAAAATTAAAAAAGCAGCCAAGTAATGCTTTAAAAGTTTTACTATTACAATGTATAAGAAATAAAGATGCAAAATCAGTATATACTCACTAAATAGAAATAAAAACCAAAGAAGACTGCAATAATCTCATTTGCAATAGAAAGAAAAAAAGAAACAGCTCAATCAAGACCAATTATATATAATAACTTTTGTGTATTCTGGTCAAATAAAAGAAAAAAAAAGTTAAAAGAAAAAAAGTTTTTTGGAAAAGAAGAGGAGGAAACTGGAACAGAATAACCTAAAATTCAAGCAGAAGTATTGCAAAAATAGGAAGAAAAGATCTAAAGAATAAAAATACAGATGAAAGAAATGGAAAAAGCAGAAACAAAAGCAGTCAAAACTCAAACAAAAGACATATAAAAATAGAAAATGATTCCTAAATACAAGATATAGTAGAATGGTTAGGTGATGAAAATATTAATACAAAGAAAGAAGATTTACAAACACAGAACCAGAACCTTCTAAAAAGAATACTTAAGAGACTAGAGAGACTTGAAGCACAACAAAACAAGATAGAATGAAAGATAGAAAAAGATGTTGCCAATCACTTCTAACATTGTCATAGTTGAATCAATAAACATAGACCAGAAGATTAGAGAGTTTTTGTATAGTAAAAGAAGAATTTTGTAGAAAGAAATATAGAGGCATCTCCTGGCTATAATGAAAAACCAAAAAAAAAAAAAAAAAAAAAGTAAAAAACATAAAAACAAAATATAAATGTCTAAAAGAAAAATGAAAATAGTTAAAGAAGGAATTAAAAATGGCATGTCACAATATTAACAAACTTAAAACTAAAGGATAGAAAATGAGTAACCTTCTAGAATGGGTAGAAAAAGAAGAATTTATGATAGTAGAAATAATAAAAACAAACATTATGAAAAAAGAGAAGAAATTTTTACTGCATAGTTATAACATACAGTATAAGAGATATTGAACTAGTGCAGTAATAGATAAGAAAAAAAGTTTAGACATAGAAATACTAATAGATAAAAAGTGAAAAAAGCATGTAGAAGCAGTTAAAAGAGTTGGTGAATACATGCTAGAGATGAGATTATATTTTAAACAATTAGAATTAGTAGTACTAGAAGTATACATTCCACCAAATAACAAATCAATTAGCAAGAAAATACAACAAAGAATTATAGAGGTAGTAACAAGCAGAAAAAGATATACAGAAGTAATTATACTTGGTGATTTTAATCATACAGTAGATAACATACTAAATAGACAACATCCACAAATATCAAATTACAAAAAACTATCAATATTCAACTAGCTCAAAAGACAAAACTTTACAGATTCATACAGAAATCTGCATCTGACAAAAGAAGCATACATATGCCAAATCAAGAGACAGCAACAAAAATAAATTATATTTGGCTATCAGAAACACTAGCTTTGGATCTACAAAAAGCTAATATTAAAGAAGCAGAAGGTTTAACAAACAGCAATCACAAGATAATAACAACAGAAATATGAGTAAAACATATAATTACAAACAGTAGTAGGGCAGAAATTAAACAAAAAGACCAAACAAGAACAATATACCTATATGAAGAAGCAAAACAAGAAAACTAGAAAGATTATGCAAAAATGCTACAAAATTAGTTGAATAGAAAAGAGTATTAAAACAACTAGAAAATGATAACGTAAAAACAGAACATAATACATAAATACTAGATCAAATATAGGATGCAATAGAAGAAGCTATAATCAAAGTGGCAAACAAGCAAATCCCAAAAAAGAAAATATTTAATACTGAGTTAAATAGAAGACTAAACTGGAAAAAAACAAAAAAACACAAACATATTATTGAACTTCAGCAAATAATCAAGAAAGCAAAAAGTAAGAAAAATCAAAAAGTGAAAAAGAATAGAAGAGCTAACATAAACAACAAACTCCAAAGTATAAGGAAAAAGCTAGAAGCAACACTGCCAAAACTACATAGTTAATAATCAGAAGCCTGGATAGATGATATAAAAGGCTGGCAAAAAATAATTAAAGAGAAAAGAAAAGAGGAATGAAAATGAGTACAAAAAAAACAGATAGAAGAAAACATAAACAAAAGATATGAAATGATTAAAACAGAGCAAGATTGAATAATTGCTAGCTTACTAAACAAACTATACAAAAAGATTGTTCTAAACAAATTTATAATACAAGACAAAGTAGAAGTTAATTTAATATCAGAACCAAACACAGTACTAAATGGTTTAACAGCTTATTTTAAAGACCAATTTAGAAAACACAGAACTAAACTTGAAGAAATGATAGAAGAATGAAAAAGAGTATATAACTCAAAAGATTGGATTAATGAGATCTAGTATAAGAAATTAAAAGAAAAAATAGAAAAAAAAAATAACAAGAAATACTTAGAAAGCTTAAAGCAAATACAGTCTCAGAAATATCAGACATAAATTACACATTAATAAAACATGCAGAGAAGAGATTACAAAGAATTTTTAGACTCTTTGCGAATCTAATTCTAGAAAAAGGAGATATATCAAAGAAGTGAAAATTGTATAAATATATCCAATCCCAAAAGACATAGACTGAATTTACTGCTTAAACAATATTAGACCAATAGCATTGATTAAGACCTTTAGAAAGTTGTTACAAAAGTAGTAACAAGAAGATTAGCCAGAGTATTCACAAAAAGAAATATACTTAAAAAATCAAATTATGCAGGTCAGTCAGATAATTCAACAGAGCAGCTAATATATATATTAAACATAATAATAGAAGAAGCACAAAAAAAGAACAAAGAAATATAAATACTGTTACAAAATATGAACAAGGCATTTGATACAGTTTTACTAAAAAGCCTAGAATAGGCTCTAAAAAAAGTTAAAATTCTACAACAAACAAAAAAATACATAAGCAATCTGTTTTGTAAATAGCAACTCAAAGTTATCACAGCTTATGGTTTAACAGAAGAAATAATAGCAGGAAATGGAATAAACCAAGAAGAAGTAATTTTACTACTAATTTGGTATCTCTTCTATAATCCATTATTAGAAAAAATATAAGATAATAAAACACTTGGCTATACAGTAGAACAAAAATAACAGAAAAAGTATGTAGCAATAATATTAAAAGTTATAATCAAGCAGCAATTGCATATACTAATAACACAACATGAATCATGAACAGCAAAAAACAATATTAAGAATTCTAAGCATTGTAGAAGAGTTCTTTAAAGCAAATGACATTGAAATAAATAAATTCAAATTAAAGCTCATAGTAATGAATACAAAAATAAAAGAAGAAGAAAGAGAAATCATGTTCGGGTATAGTAAAATAAGAGAAGAACACAAAAACAAAATTGTAAAGTTATTAGAAATCTGACTAAATAGCAGAATAAGAGAAGCACTGGTCTGTAAGAAAGCAAAAGAAATAGTTAGCCAAACAGTTAAAGATCTGAGATACAAAAAGATGATGATAAGCCAAATAGCATATATAAACAATACAGTAATAATTTCTAAGCTAGGATATCTCTTACAGCTAACAAAAATGCCAAAGAGAATAATTGACAAAATATATCAACTGCTAATATGCTTAGCTAAGCATAAATGCAATATAATGAGAACATCAAACAATTGCACAATTGAACATAAAAATTTAGGAAATTGCAAAACACTAAGCCAAGAAATAATGACAAAACAAATAAGCAGTCTTTTTTCAAGACTCAACAGACAAGATAGTGTGAGTAAATTAACAAGACTTAGAATAACTCAAGAATATTAGAAAGCAGGTCTAACAGGTGACATTTAAGACAATAAAAGAAAAATAGAAGTCAAAAAGTTTTGGAAAAACAACTTAGCCTGTTGAACAATAGCTAAAGCAAAAGAAATAGAAATAAACATTAAATTAGAAAAACCTCTATGAAAAATTTATAGATATGGTAAACAGATAAGAAACATGTTGGAAATAAAAACATAAATAGCAAGCAGTAGTACAATAAATAAATAGAGGTTAGTATATCTGAACTAACTCGTAGATACATAAGGTGACAACCTAATTACATAAAAACAACTCAAGAGTCTTCAAGATTTGTCATACAAAGAAAGAAAGCTAAATAGTTTAGTGAAATAGAAAAAAAAATGCTAAGAATACAAATGATTAAAGAAATACAAGATCACTACAAAGTAAGAAGTTACAATATATAAGTATTAAAGATTAAGTAAAAAAAAATGTCTAAAGACCAAAGAAAAAAAAATAAATTATTTATGGACTGAAACACAATTAGCAATTAGGCAAAATAATTAAGAAAAAAAAGAAAAAACTGCTAGCAGAACATTGGTCAATGCATATAAAAGAAGAGAGGATGATAACAGAATTAAGTATAGCAGAGGTTGTGAAAACAGTTCAGAATAAGTGACAGATAAGTGTGAAAGATGAATAAGACAAGACTACAACATAAGAGTCATACTAGAGTTGCTAATAAAGAAAGCTAACAATAGAATAAATCAATATTAGAACAGATTTTAAAAGATAGAATAATAAAAGAATGAAAAAAAGATGAAATAAAGTTACTAGAAATAAGACAAACAGAAGAATTAAAAGTAGAACTGATTAGAAAACAAGAATTAAATAGCATGATTACAAATTAGTTAGTAGAGATATTGACATGAAACAAGAAGAAAAACAAGAGAAAATATAGTTTTTATACAGATAGAGCATTATACAAGAAGAAGAAAGAAAATAGTATAGAAAAAATAAACATTAGTTGGGTACAAAAAGAAGAGAAAAAAGATTGGCCAGAGAAAGAAACTGTATTGGAACTTGAAGGTTGGCCCTCAGTAACAATTGCAGAATTAGTAGCAATTTAGACAGCAATCCTAATAGTGCCAGAAGAAAAAAGTGTAGAAGTGTTTATAGACAGCATTACAGTATTAAAAAACATTAATAGAGCACTTCAAAAAGTAGAAGAGGAAAAAATCCTAAAAAAGAAAAATACAATATAGATAATGAGCATTGTAGGTCTAATTAAGAGCAAGAACATTAAAATAGAAATAACCAAAGTTAAAAGTTAGTAAAAATAAGTGAAATAACAGAGCAGACTCTCTTGCAAAAAAAAAAAATTGCCAAGATAAAATATATGCAAATAATGTCAAATGTGATAGGATAGAGTATCATTTAGAATAGGAAAACAAGAAAATTGACAACTAGCAAGACTTCTGTATAAAATAATAGCAAATGCCAGAATAGAAGCCAGTTAAAAAGGAACAAACCCAATATAAACTTTAGAACCAGAAACAGAAAATGCATTATATAATTGGTTAAGTTTTTGAAAAGAAATTAACAAAACAAAAAAATTCATTATACATCAAGAAAACTTAGCTATAGAAATCAAGTATATAATGAATAGTCTACTAATACATGAGAAGCTAAACAGAAGAAGATCAGAAGTGTATACAACAGCAGAGTGCCAAGTATACCAAGTTGAAGAAAAAAAGACTTAGGCATATTTAGTAAGTTGTAGCAGACAAAAGAGTTTGTGGAAGTGGATCCAAAATGTTGCAATAGCAACAGCATGAAATGGACTCAAGAAAGGTGAAAAAAACAGAATTTTACTACAAGTTTTATATAAAGCATTATTTGGAGAAACAGAAGCTGAAGAAATCACAAACAGAAAAGTATTGATAAAAGAACTCACAATGCTAAAGTAGAAAAAAGACTTGAGTGACTATTAAGCCAACAGGCAATACAGAAGTGCATCGATATAGTAACAAGAATAGTATGAAACATCTTTTATAACCAAGTATAAAGGGTACTAAGTGAAAAATACAAGCCTAAAAGAAGAAAATCAATATAACAAACAAAATAAAAAAAGGTGCTTGTGCAAGAGAAAAAACAAAAAAAAAGGATAAAGAAAGATAAACAAACAAATAAAAAGAAAAAGAAAGAAAAGCAGAAAAGGGAAATAAATAAAAAAAGAAGCTTTGAAGACAATAAATATGCTTGTTACAGAAGAGAGAAAACTCTTTTGGTATGGCTTTAAGTAGTTAGATAAACAGTCTATCTTTAACTAAGATAATGCAGCAGGTTGCACTTAGATATCATTAGGGCAGCTAAGTTATACTAGACTTAGATATTAGGAAATTTTATGTAATTGTATAGATATATAGTTTTAAGAATCTTAATAAAGTACTAGCATAACTGCTTAAAGTTAAAAAAAAAAAGTTTCTTTTTTTATCTTCTAACCAATATTCTTATTTTTACAGTTATTCAATCAATTAAAGATATACTTACACAGTTACAAGCTTTAACTAATAAGAAAATATTAATTAATTAACTTAGTTTATCCTTTATTTTATTAATCAGGTTAATGCAAATTACTTTACCATTTTTGGAATCTGTCAACAGTAATTGTTCTGAAGACTTAGTAATTATAGTTATTATCTTATGCAGTGTTGATACAGACCTTCACTGTTCATCTATTTTAAGCAGTTATTTAGGTCTAAGGAGGTACAAGTTTGCTATTAACAATAAATAGATAAATACAAACACTTAACAAGTATGTGATTAGTGCTTTGATTGAGTTAAACTGAATAATCTGAAACCAACTCAGTTATAATAATTTATTAGATAAGTTATAACCTATATAGTAAATTTATTATAACTAAGTTGGTTTTGGATCATTCAGATTAATCTAATTGGCACTATATATGATATAAGAATAAAGATGTATACAGTTTATAAAGTATATGCATATAGTATAAATATTATATAATTCAATAAGATAATAATCAAAAATATAGTTAAAGGTAGAAATACAATATAACAAAGAAATTATTCAAAAGACTTAATTATAAAAGATAAAACTTAAAGAATTACTAAAGCAAATAAACTAGTCTTTTATATTTAACAATATTTTATAGCCAAGACAAAACTTAAAAATGAATTCAATGATAATGATACAAGAACAATTTTAAGTCACTAACAAAACTTCTATTTTTATATAATTTTTAATTATCAATAATGCAATCAAGATTCATTAATCTCATAATAATTTCTTACTAAGTAAAGTTATTATATTTGAAGTAATCACAATTAAACTATCTTTAATTAAAATAAAAATAGTGTGATCCATCAGTTATCAGTTAAAACTACATACAATTAATTATAAACAAGTAATTATACTAATAAAAATAATAATACATTTTAAGAAAAGATAATAATAAAGAAAAATAATAATTAAAGAAAAAGTAACAATAATAATAACACTAAAATAAGGGGTGTGGTGACCTAGTGAAGTGGATAGGTTGTCAACCCCCAAGTAGCAGGTCTAAGGTTCAATTTCTACGGACGACAAATTTTGGAAATTATATCTGTGTTATAGTAACTGTCTCTACTGATCGGTTGGGTTTTGGGCATCTGTAATCTTAGGTACACCAAGTTGGGCCCTACCTGACATTAAAAGCTCAGGGCATCTATGCAAAGTGTAACATTACTTGGTACATGTACATAGAGGAATGTAAAAACTGGTGTCATATAAGGCTTCGGTGCAAACCCATGATAAGACTCCCAGGTGTAGAAGGCTAAGAAACCGAAGAGACAGAAACTTACTTGGAAATCCTGAGTAAAGAGGTAGCACAAACTTTTGATGGTGCCATTGGACTGATAGAAGCCCATGAAACACCTTTATAGGAACTGTTGGATAAACCGAATGACAAGATGTGTAGAGGAGCACATGATCAACCAGGCTGCCGGAATCACTAGAGGAAAAGGATATATAAGTATACCATACCAGGCTATTTGGATTGGGAGTTTGGAAAATCGGATAGTTCCGAGTTGTGGCTAGTAGGGGATGATGGAGAAGAAGTCAGAAAGATAGGTACCAGGATTTGTGTGAACTTTACAAGGGTAATAGCGGTTTAAGGGGTAACCCTGACTGCAAGTGTTGGCCCCGGTCATAGCATCAAACCAGGTTAGCAGTAAAAGGGAATACGGCTCGCTCTGGTAGGTTTACCTTGAGAATAAAAATAGTCTAAGGATTATAGTCTTATGGTCGATTGCGAATAGATCTGGGTCTGTAATCTGGTGAAATTAATACTAGGGTTAGATCAGAGTGTTTAAATAGAACATCTAAGCAGGGGTGTTAGGTACGGCAACTGGTAGAGAACCCTCGGGCAGACTTCTTAAATAGGTAATATAGAAAAGTTACACATGTAGCCAGTTGTACACTCGTCTAATAGTTCATTATAGATCCGTCTATATAAAACATGTACCTGCTATAAGTATTAATAAAAAGCTCAGACCAAAGAGGTCACCTTAATACCAAAAAAAAAAAAATTTTTGGTTTAACATCTTTTGTCTACTTTAAAAATGCCTAGAAACAGTTTGCTACACTGATTAGAAAATTATTCAGATCCAGAAGCTATACTAAGCTAGCCTTTAAAGCTATTAAAAAAAGGTTTTACATTATTATTAACAAAATTTTTAACTGATTCTAGTTATAACTCTTGTATTCTATTACTATTCTTTATTTTTTTCTTTACTTTTTCTTTCATTTGAACTAAGTTTTACTTGTTTAACTTTACTGCTTTTCTTTTTTAATATATTATAACTACAAGTGGTTACTTTTTATATTTTTTCTTTTTTTTTAGACCTGTTTTTAGTTTTTTCTTTTAAACAATAACTGCTTTATATTAATTCTTTTATATATTCTTATAGAAGCTATTCTATGCTATATTCATTAATATTTACAAAATGTCTTTTGCTTCTGTTAATGTTTGTGTTAGTTCTTGAATTGCTTTTGTAGCTTTTTTATAAATTAATTATTTGATTATTTTATAGCTACTTTCTTTTTTTTTTATTTTTGGTTTTTCTCTAAATAATTTTTTTAAGTCTTTTTTTATCTAAACTCTTCTGTAATTCTTCTGTTAACACTAATTATGCTAGGTTAATTGAAGTTTCTTTTATATTTTTTAGCCTCTTTTATAATTGTTATATATTTCTAAATGTTCTTAATTTTTTTTATTGCACAAAATACAACACAGGCTTATATAAAGATTTGGATAACACTCTGCTAATGTTTTTAGTAGAAGTAATCTTTTACTCAAACATTTAATTAGTACGTATTCTAATTTGCTTGTTCTTTTTTATACTTGTATATTTTATTCTACTTTAATTTTTAACTTTTTTTACAAAAGTGACCAATTGTGCTTTTTTGTTTTATTGTTTGGTTTTAGCTTTTTTATGATTAATGAAAATCTTCATTCTGCATCTATTTTTAGATCAAGAATATTTTTTTAAAAATTGTTTTGTTGAACCTTCTATCATATTATCTTCTCAGTACATTAAAACATTTTCACTTTGTAGTATTTTTTTAACTATTTTATTTATATTTTCTAAACTACTATTTAAATTTGCTAAACTATCTGCTAAATTATTCTATCTATTATCATTATGTTCTTTAACTTTAACTAATTCTAGTTGCAATTCTTTAGATATTCTTTGAATCTTATAATTTCTATTATGCTTCTTTTATATCATAGTTCTTTTTTCTAAACCATTATTTGTTAGTTTTAATTTTTAATTCTTTATTTATTCTTGCTATTGCTATTATGCTATCTATATATACTTTGATTTTACTATTTCTAAATATAATTAAAAGCACTTACTAGATTGTCAACTATTCTGGTTTATTTAATGATGACTAGTTTTGCACTTTGAAATAACCTTTATCAATTTTTATTTTTTCTTCTTTGTCTATATGCACCTAACTAGCACCTATTTTGTTACCTCTATTTTCTTTCTTTCAAATTAGATTTTTTAAATGAACTGTTTGTATAAAAAAACAAATTTGTATAGCCTTCTATTTGGTTTTTATATAATTTGCTATTCAGTTCTTTTTTTAACTTATTGCTTATATTTTGTTTTTGAATTAGCTCTTCTTCTTATATTAGATATACTATCTTTTTAACTTGACTTTTTTTTATTATCAATTTTTTATATTTACAATTCTTTTTTATATTAATTATTTCTTTTTTGAATTCTAATTTCTAATCTTCTTTTTTTCTTTTTATAAGATTTGTTAATACTTCTAGCATCTCTGTTTTATTATTTTATTTTTTGTATTTATTTAGCTTTTTTTTTTGTTTATCTTGAAATTTTTATATTTTTTAAGCACTGGTCTTGGGTTATTTTTTTTTATACTCTATATTTCAGTGCTTTATAAAAATCTTTTATATATATTTATAAAGGTTTTTCTAATTACAAAATTTTCTTTTCCTTTCTTTTTTGGACATTTTAGTGCAACTTAATCTTTTCTTTTTTTATTTTTAGATAATCTTGCCAAACTGGTCTTTAAGGCATCTATATTTGGTGCTTGCATACTAAAAATTGACTTTATTTTTCTTGTTTTAGTATTTTCTATTATTTTTTTTCTATTGTTTTAAACTATTTAAATATTTTTTCTTTACTTAAATTTTCTTTTAGCACTTTGAGTTGTTGCTAAGTAATCATTTAATCATCTATTTTGTTGATTAGTTGTTCTGTATAAAAAATATTTAGTTTTCCTAAAGCTAGCACTACTTGTACTATAAACTTTTTCTTAAGTATTTCTGCTATTTTTTATTTATTTTGCTTACAACTATTATTCAAATTATTAAATCTAAAAGTTATTTGTATGTCTTTTGCTTTTAGCATTACTTAATATGCTAAATTATTTTTTTAAAGTTTATTATATATATTCAGTAGGTTTTATGCCAATTATTTTCTAATGCTCCTATTGTTGCTAACCCTTGGCTTATTCAAATTCTGGTTAGCATTTTTTCTGAACCTGATAAGTTTAGCTAATTGTATAAGTTTGCAATTTGTTTTATCAGTAATTGATTTCACAATAAGTTATAGTTGTTTAGGTTTCTAAGTAACATTACACTTATTTCAACTATTTTTGCTATTTCTAACTTATTTTTTACTAATATTAAAATTGGACTTTATATATTATTTATTATTTTTTTTAAGAGTTTAGTTACTTGTAACATGTAATTGAGCTTTGATACTATGTATATACTGTTTATATATACTATTTGTATTATAATTATTTTCTTTCTTCTTAATTCTTCTACAGTTAATTATACTAATTCTCTTGCTTTTGTCTTCATTACTGTTTCTTTTAGTTTATTGTTTAGCCAAATTCCTAGAAATCTTGTTATTTTATTTTTGTTTTCTTTATATATCTATTTATTGCTAAGCCTAATTCTTTTGTTTTTTTTTGTTTTTTTTTGAGTTCATAATTAGTAATTTGGATTTCTTTTTATTTATCTGTATATCATTAAATTTAAAAAACTTTTCTGCGATTTTAATTGTTTGTTTTATTTGCTCTTAGCTTTCTGAAATTCAAGTTATATTATTTACAAATGCTACTGCAGTTTGTCTCTATTTTATCTCTGATATATGATTAAAATTTTGGTTATATAGTAACTTTACTAATACTGCATATTTTAGATTAGTATTTTTTTGTATCTACTCTAGTAGTAAATTATAAAATATTCTTTATACAAAAGGTGACAGAACCTTACTTTGCTTTATTCTATCCTAAATTTAAAATGTCTCTATATGCCTTCAATATGTAATGATTTTTAATTTTTTATTTATAAACAAGTTTAAAATTAGCTTAGTTATTGTTTTTAGTAGTTTAATTCTTTTTATCATCAGTTTTAATATTATAAGTAATACTGAATTAAATGCCTTTTTCATGTTTTAAAAAACCAATAAGAGCTTTTTGTTATTATTTTTTGCATCTTTCATTATTATATTTATAATATTGTTACAGTAGAGAGGCCTTCTTTTACTCTTTACTATAACAATAACACAGCTACAAGGATCTTTTACAGATTTATAGTGGTGTCCAAGAGGAAAGTATAGTAGCTTTAACTATTTAGCAACTATACTCTTCTCTGGGCAGTTCGGTTAGAATAATACAATAGTTTATAACTTTATTAACTTGAGAGCGATAGACTTTGCCTGTAGGAATTACCCTAAAGGAGGAATATCAATATAGTTTATAGATAAAGATAATAACTTTATTAAAAGAATAAGACTATCCATTAGGTTTCTGTTCCTAAGGAATCCTTTTATACTTTACAAGAGTTACTAACTAAAAGGTAGAGGGAGAGGGATGTTTGTGATTTGCTTGACTTGGAGAAATTCTTAGGGTTTATATATCTGTTAACAACAGTTAAAGCTAAGTGTCAAAGCTTAGTAATTATTAGAGCGAAGCATCAGATGTTATGTGTCAAATGTCAAGTGTCAAGCATCAAGCATTAAGCATCAAGTATTAAGCATCAAGTGTTAAATGTCAAGCATTAAGCATCAAGCATCAAGTATCATATGTCAAGCACTATATTTGTTCTATCTACTATAACTAAATAATAATAATAATAACTAATACTAATAATAATAATAATAATACTAACAATTAATAATAAAATA
>CAJVQA010006646.1:0-14681 GCA_910591915.1 Cetraspora pellucida | reverse complement strand
ATCAAAACCAAAATAGAAAAAATCTCAACCAGAAATCTGTCCTTCAAAGGAAAGATCCTTTTGTCCAAATCACTACTCATCTCTAAAATATGGTATATGGCATACTTATTACCACCTAGCAGAAAACAGCTAGACAAAATTAACACACTAGTCTCAGGCTGGATTAAAAACAAGTCTAGACTGCTACCAAAATACTCAACATTTCAGCTAGATTATGACAGAAGAGGACTAGATGCTCCTGTACTTAAAGACATATTAGACTCTAGGCTCGCCTCAATTTGGGTCAAGTTAATTTCAACAAACAGCTTATGGGCTAATATCGAAAGAACGTTAATCTCACAAAGCCTCCAGACTAAAAGAAATCTTACTGCATTAACAGCTCTCACTAAAACACCAATAAAGCTTAAGGGGTGGCCGGATCATTGGAAGCCATACCTAACAGCATGGAAGAGACTTAAGGGAACTATCTTAGCAACCATCAACTGGCCATGGAATGTCTCACAGCTAAAAGTTGGAGAAGGAACAGGAAACCAGTTTACAGTACAAAGAGCTACCGAATTCCTCAAACAATGCTCAATAAAGCCTACGATTTCACAAGTATTACCAAGCCTACAAGATGGCACTAAAAAGTCTTCTAGTTGGTTTCAGTGCAAAGGCATACTTAACAAGAAGAAGGATATCTTTTGGAGACTCCAAAATAACGCTCTGCCATTGGGATATCGCCTTATGCACTTTAATAAAGAGATAAACGGAAACTGTCTAAATTGTGTAGATAAAAAACAAACCCCGAGTCACTTTGCCGTGAATTGTGAAATAAGCCAAGCATTTTGGAAAGAAAGTTACAACATTCTACAAACTGAAGCAGAAGAAAAGTGCCCACAATCTTTAGAAGAAATACTAACAGCATCGAATATAAAAAATCAAGAAAAAAGAAAAGCAGCACTATGGCTTCATATTACAATGATATATGAAATCTGGCTATGGTATACTCAAGCCAGATGGGGAAATAACATTATATCAGAAGAAGCTATAAAGAATATTTCAAAAGCAAAAATTCAAAAAAGTTTAAAAGTTTTATACAATACTTCTAAAAGTAAGGCGAAAGCCAAAATGGTCAAGTTCTTAAAACTAAAAAAACTGTAAATAGATTAACTAAATAGCTTGTTAATAATGTATTTTTAGTATACTAAATAAAGTACGCCATTTCGCGTTTTAAAAAAAAAAAAAAAAAAATTATCAATTACTATAATTATTTTGCAATATAAACTTACTCTTATTTGTAGAATTATTTGTAGATCTTAGTATGGTTTTTAAAGTTACTACCACCATATGTGAAGTCTTGCTTGCCAAATTATCAGCTATAGTTATTATATTATATAAAGCTCTCCTGAGCATTGACTTCTCAGACATGTTAGAATCATTAACTAAATAAATAATGATTATAATTAATTTGATATTAATATAACAAGATTAGTATACGGATTTTTTTTTAATATAATATATAAGTAAAAATAATTTGTATATATCATTATTAGTAGAATTCATATAATAATCAAATTGTTAATAAATTAAAGATAGAGTATATGTAAATCATTTTTTATATGATCTTTGTGATACAATATAATTTTTATAAAAAATAAAGTTTTGCTACTAATAAAACTTTTTACTATTTTAATAGATAAAATATTTTAAAAAAATATACTTGTATATATTGTAAAGTTCTCCGTAGTGGCTTCAAATTTTCCGTAGTTACACAAAATTGATGATCATGATTGGTTCAAATTATATGATCTTCATATGATTTATATAAACAATTTATAATACCTAATTTTTAAACATATATATCTCAATCAATTTTTAACCAATTTTAATATATTTACTATCATTAGAATCAGAAAAACATATTCTATAATTTTTAATTAATATTTAAAGACTGTTTACTTAAGAAAATATTTTTCTATTTTTAATTAAATAAAAATTTACTAAAAGTTTTATATATAATTTGAAAATTGTATACTCTGCTCTTAAGTACAAATAAAACATTTAACTCTGTTTAAGGAGTTATTTAAATTTCATATATTATAAATACCTGATGCCTCTTCATAATAATTATTTTCTACTGAATAGTGTTCATTTTCTTTATCAAATAAATGTTCATTGTCTTTAATTGCACTAATTAATTGCTCTTGATTATTAAATACTTTGTGTGTTTTTCAAAGATGAAGCTAATGCACTGTAAACTAAACCTTTGTATTATTTTGATAACAAATTATTAAGTATCGATACATAGATACAATATCTTTTATCTATAAAAATAAATGAATAAATAATATACTATAAGCATTGTGTATCTGGGTTTTGACAGAAGCATTGTGTTTCCAAGATTTGGCAGAAGTTGGTTTTTGGATAATACTAATATAGCACAAGCTTTATTTCTGATAAAATCTACTGATGTATCATGAGCTTTATTTCTGATATTATCTATGAGTTTTTCATTTAATAAAAAAAATAAAGAAAATTTTAAATCATATTTTACCTACTTACATGTTTTTGTAAGTGTCATAGTTAATAAGTAAACAAAAAATTTTTATTATAAAACCTCTCTATAATTACACTCTTGGTTTAAAGAATTTGGTGCTTATAGAAAGTTTGTGCTTATATAGAGGTTAAATTTTATAAGTTTTATATAAGTTAGTTTTAAAAATTTATATGAAAAAAGTTATATTTTTCTAAGTTTAATCATAAACTAACTTTTTTTTCAATAAAATATATAAAATCTCTTTCTGGTTTATCTCTGGAATTTATAGAAACACAAAATTACTCTTTTAAATAAAACAGTCTACTTTCAAAACTCAAGTAAAGGAAGGTTTATAACTTCCAAAAAGCGCAAACTCTTGTCAACAAACATGAGTAGAATCCCATACAAGAAAGCAAGAACAAATACAGACAAAGAAAAAGTCTTTAAACTTTTCAAGACAGAGGAAAATAAAGAAAATATTACAATTTTAAAAACAAACAATGTTGCAAATACCAAGTATAAGCCAAGCATATCAGCAAACATAGCAACAAAAAAAAATCATCTAAACTGGGCCAGTTAAACAGAAGAGAAGCTAAAGCCAAAAGTGAAGAAAAACATGAAGCTACTAGCAATGAACAAAAAGACAAAAGTAAAAACACAGCAAGCGAAAAACATGTGCCTGAAGTAAACAAACAAGAACATGTGTTGGAATTAAATGAACAAAACTACATAACTAGCAAAACAACTACAAAAAACAAGGAGACAAATATCTAACAACCAAGTGAAACCTCAAAAAAACAAGAAAACAAGAAGATTCCAAACAATAACACAAGACTGAAACAATGGTCTGAGCTATTTACAAGACTTAAGGGAGGCAAAGCCCTTTTTACCAACTCCTCACCTAACCAGAAAATATGTTCAAAAAATGAGAATGCTTTGATACTCAATATCCAAAACTTAAATAATATTCCTACTAACAATATAATTATAGCCTTAGCTGCTAGTCTAGGAGAGGACCTAGTAGCTGCAAAGTTACATATATCAAAAGGAAAACAGGCATTTCTTGAAGTAGTTTTTATAAACAAAGAAAAAGTTTAGCTCTATGTGGCTAATGGAATCTCTCTCTTCAAGCAAACCCTTTTTGGATACATTCTAATCAACTCTAATCGCTTCTTTCTTACTGTTAAACTTCATAACATGCTTATAGGAAATACTAAAATAATTAGTCAGCAGGTCTTGGATGCATTTTGGGATATTGAACAAATTGCATCAATCAAACTTCTGCTTTTTGAAGATATCACAGTTTGTTCTGACCAATAGTTGGTTACTTTTGAAACTACAGAAGACTCTGATCTGCCTTTCAGAATACCTAGAAGCACCTACATTGGTAATCATAAGATAACAACTAAATAGAAAGAGGCACCAAAAATTTGCTTCTATAGTGAAAAGGAAAGCCATTTCAAAAGAGACTGTAAGGACCTTAGAACCTCAATCAAGCTTAAACAATGATTAAAGAAAACTAAGAAGCTTAGAGAAAGAAATAGAACACAAAACCTCTCAACTTCAGAACTAAGCTTTAGTTGTAACAACCTATATATTAATAACAACCTTCAAAATAAAGAACAGACAGAAGACCTATTGGACACAAAGTCTTTGACTTCAGAATGCATTTCAAATAATGAAGAAATGTTACTAGAAAATGAAGTTACAGAATCAACTATCAATGAAAAACCTGATATTACTGCTAACATAGCAGATGTTAAAGACATAGACAGCATGGAAGCAGAAGTAACCAAACCAAGAACCACCTTTGATAAAATCGATAACAACTCAGAAGAAACACCTTTTACTATGATTATATATAGAAAACAAAAAACAAAAAACAAAAGAAAAGATCAAGCAAGATCAAGCCATTCTTACAAGAATGATGAAGCTTCTCAAAGGGGTCACCCATTCTTTCTTTAATCTATTTCATGATTAAAATTACTATACTAAATATAAAAGGTTTAAACAATAAGCCTAAAGTACAAAAAACTCTTATTATACTAAAATCATATAATTTAGATATAATTTTATTACAAGAAACAAACTTAAAAGATGTCTCACTAAGGAACTTTCTAGCTAAGAAATGGGCTTCGACTCTTTTTGGTCCTTTAAAACAGCAATATTAGCTGGAAAAAAGAATATTAAGTTAACAAATATGAAAAAATCTTTAGATAGAAGAATAACTATAGCCAAAACAGAAATCAAGCAACAACATTTCCACCTTACAAATGTTTATACACCTTCAAAACAAGATGACAGAGTTCTTTTCTTTAAAAAATGGACATCAACTAAAGATGAAAGAAGCATCTGCATTATCGGTAGAGATTTTAATACAAATTTAAAACCTAAAAAAAATAGAATAAGTTAAGCAATAGCACAAAATGACAACTCTAAAATTCTTATGAAAAACCTAATAACAGACTATCTCGACACAGCTATAAGTACTAAAAAAGAACTATTTCTCACATTCTATCATACTACACAAGAAGGTCAAAGAATGACAACCAGACTAGATTATATCTTTATTGAAGAAAGCTATAGCTATCTATGTAAAAACACCTCTACATATTATGGAAACTCTGACTATTTACTGGTCGAATATGAGCTCTGCCTAAAGCCTAAGCTTAACAGCAATTCAATATGGAGATTTAATAGAAAATACTAGAACATTCCAGAACTCAAATCTGACATAATACAAGAGTTACAAAACATTCAAAACACAGCCAACTGGGATCTACACAAATGCTTAATCCAATCTATAATTAGGTCATATAAAAGCTGTCCTTCACCTGAAAAAAGAATACAAAAAATATACAGAAGGATATGTAGTTTAAACAACAAAATAGCAAAGAACCCTAATCTTGAAGAGCTTAAACTGATTATTAAAGGCCTTAATGTTGAGCTTCAGGAAAAACTAACTACAATGTCTAACAGATGGTGAGTAAGATCCAATGTAAAATAGATAGAAGAGGGAGAAAAGTCTACAAAATACTTCTACTCTTTATACAAAATTAAACACTCAACAAACTGCAGCTTCAAAATTAAAGACCCAAACAACTCAAATGAAGCTTCTTATTTGCAAACAATGAATTACATCAAAGAGACCTACCAGAAGCTATAGAAAAGTGAGGAAATAGATGAAGAAGCTGCTAAACATATTACAAACAATATAACAAAAGTTATATCACAACAAAATGAACTTCTTGATAAACCAATCACAAAAGATGAAATTAGCCAAATAATTGATAAACTTCTAAATAATAAGGCTCTAGGAACTGATGGCCTAACTTACAAATTCTACAAAGACACAAAAGAAATTATTCTTCTAAAACTTACCAACCTTTTCAATAAGATGCTAGAAACTGGTCAAATTCCAATTTCTTGGAGCAAAAGTCTTATTACACTGATTCCTAAAAAGTCAAAAGACCTTTCTAATATAAATAATTGGAGACTGATTTTATTGATAAACTCTAATGTTAAAAACTTTATGAAGCTTCTTGCTAACTGAATCAACTCTATTTGTGACAAAATTATCAGCCCAGCTCAGTAGGCCTTTATTGCTAATAGAGCTATTGCAGATGCTGCATTAGATGTACTAGTAACACTAAGAAACCAAAATGACCAATCAAAACAACACTGGATTTTACTATTAGATCAGCAAAAAGCTTTTAATAGAATTAGCCACCACTTTTTACAATTTACACTTAACAAAATGAACTTTGAACAAAGATTTATTAAGGTGATAAGTTTACTTTTTACTAGCCAAAGTGCACACATAGTAGATTTAGGCTTTATCTCAGAGCCTTTTAGAGTAAAAAGAGAAGTTAGACAAGGTGACCCTCTTTTATTACTACTTTATGTTCTAGCTATTAACCCTCTTATTAGTACTATTAATCAAAATATTAAAGAAATCTCAGTTAACAAGGCAAGATTTAAGATTGTAGCATATGCTGATGATATTTTCTTAGGAATTAGTTTCTCATTAGACTGGACAAAAACAATAGAAATTCTGCATAATTATGAAAAAGCCTTAAATGCTAAAATTAATAAGACCAAATCAATCTTAATACCAATCACATTCAACACTAAAAGAATTGAACTTTTGGATTAAATAGAGTTTAAAACACTCGATAATGATTAAAGCTTCATAACAATACTAGGATATAATATTAACATAAAAGAAAATCCAAAAAAATCCATCTAAGAAGGTCTTACAAAGAAAATTAAAAACAAAATCCAAGAACTTTCACAAAGAAATCTTTCTTTCAAAGGAAAAGTTCTAGCTACCAAAACCCTACTTATCTCTAAAATATGGTATCTGGCTTACTTTTTTTCACCAACAAGAAAGCAACTAAATGAAATTAACCAATTACTAACAAACTGGATAAAAAGAAACTCAAGAATGCTGCCCCAATATTCAGTATTCCAGCTTAGTTATGAGCAGAGTGGGCTAACTGCTCCTGTACTAAAGGACATGTTAGATGCCAGACTAATTTCAACATGGCTTAAACTCCTGTCAAGTAATACATTCTGGGCTATAGTAGAAAGAGATACTATAACTTCAGACCTCTATAACAAAAGAAATATCTCAGTTTTAGATGCATTAATGCAACTACCATTTAAAGCTAAAGGTTGGACTGAAAGATGAAGGCCTTACCTAAATGCATAAAAAAGATTTAATAGGAAAATAGAAGCCAGTAACACCTGGCCATGGCCTTTAAAAGATATAAAAATAGGAAATACATTAGGTAATCAATAAAGGTTAAAGCAATGCTAAAAACTCTTAATACATCATCAAGCCTCAAAGAAGACCAATTCGAATAGCTAAATATAAAAGGAATTCTTAATAAGAAAAAAGACATTATGTGGCATTTAGCCCACCGAGCACTGCTCCTAGGTTATCAACTTATACATATTACTCAAAACAACCTTAGAAACTGCTCTAATTGCCCACATACTACTCAATCACTTGAACACTTTGCATTAAAATATTCTCTTAGTAAAAAAATCTGGGAAATGGTTTATAAATTTCTTAAATTTGCAGCTGAACCTACACCCTCTACAATAGATAATATTCTTCGAGCCATCAATATAATTACAACTCATAAAAGAAAAGCAGTTATTTGGATTCATATAAATGCTCTATATGAAATCTGATGTTGATATACTCAAGCCAGATAAGATGATAAAACTATATTTTTAGAAGCAATCACCAACATAATAAAGTTTAAAATGAGACACGAAATTAATTTACTGCATACATTAGTGATTAGAAAACTGCCAGCTAGAAACAAAGAGATAGACTCCATTTTAAAATTTTTCAAACAACTCTTATAAAACATGTAAATTTATAAAAAAATCAAATAAATGTATACTTAGATGCATTTTTGAAAAAAAAAATAAAAATAAAAATTTTTATCATCATAGTTCTTTAAATTTATATAATCATTAATTACACTTACTTTATTTTATATTTTAACTCTATTTAACTATACATATTACACAATTATATTCACTTTGATTAGTCATTAATATTAGTTATATCATTCATATTTCAATTATGCATTAGTTAAATTATTTTAGCAAAATATCAAAATTTTTTTTTTTTTTTAAAAAACACATCTAAGTATACATTTTATTTGTAATTATTTAATTATTATAGGGTTACATATTTTGTATTACAAGTGTATGTAATAAATTGATTTCGTACTTTATTTTAAGTTTCACTATATTAATTATTGTTTCTATAGGTATAGTTTTACTGCCCCATCTAGCTTGAGTATATCAACACCATATTTCATATAAAGTATTCATGTAGATCCAAATGACTGCTTTCCTTTTATAAGCTAAAGATATGTTAGTGGCTTGAAGAATATTATTTATTGTAAAAGGAGTAGGTTCAGTTGTGTATTTGAGAAATTTGTAAGTTGTTTTCCATATTTTCTTGCTAAGAGGGCACTTTAAGGCAAAGTGTTCTAGTGATTAAGTAGTATGTGGGCATTTAGAGCAATCTTTCAGATTGCTTTAACTAATATATATAAGCTAATATTCTAAAGAGTGTGCATAGTAAACAAGATGCCACATTATGTTCTTTTTTTTGTTAAGAACTCCTTTTATGTTTAACTATTTGAATTGTTCTTTCTTGAGGTTTATTGAAGTGTTAAGACTTTTTAGAGCTTCTTTAATCTTGTATTGGTTGCCTGATATGTTTCCTATTTTAATTTCTTCTAATTGCCATGACCAGGTACTATTGGTTTCTATTTTTTCTTTAAATCTTTTTCATGCATTTAAATAGGGCTTCTATTTATTGGTCCAGCCTTTAGTTTTGAGTAGCATCTGTGTTAGTACATTTAAAACTAAAATGTTTCTTTTGTTATAGAGATCTGAGGTTATAGTGTCTCTCTTTGCAGTAGCCCAAAACATATTACTTGATAAAAGTTTGAGCCATGTTGAGAGTAGTCTAGCATCTAGCATATTCTTTAGAATAGGTACAGTAAGCCTATCTTGTTCATAGCTAAGCTAAAATACTGAATATTGAAGTAGCATTCTAGAGTTTCTTTTTATCTAATTCATTAGTAGTTGGTTAATTTCATTTAGCTGCTTTCTTGTTGGAGGAAGAAGGTATACCAGATATCATATTTTGGAAATAAGTAAGATTTTGGCTACTAAAATTCTTTTCATAAAAGAGAGATTTCTTTGTGAAAGTTCATTAATTTTATCTTTGATTTTCTTTATAAGGCTTTCAAGTAGACTTTTCTGGATTTCTTTTTATGTTAATGTTGTAGCCTAGTATTGTTATAGAGCTTTGATCATCATCAAGTATTTTAAATTCTGATTGATCTAAGAGTTCAACTTTTTTATCATTAGATGTTATAGATACTAAAATTAATTTGGTCTTGTTAATTTTAGCATTTGAGGCTTTTTTATATTTGTGTAAAATTTCTAAAGTTTTAGTCCAGTCTGATGAAGATCTGATTTTTAGAGAAATATTATCTGCATATGCTGCAATTTTAAATTTTGCATTGTTGACTGAGATTCCCTTAATATCTTTGTTAATTGTACTAATAAGTGGGTTTATAGCTAAGACATAGAGTAATGGTAAGAGCAGATCATCCTGTCTAACTCCTCTTTCTACTCTAAAAGGTTCTAAAATATAGCTTGAGTCAACTATGTGTACACTTTGGCTTATAAAAAGTGAGCTTATTACCTTAATGAATTTTTGTCCAAAGTTCATTTTGTTAAGTATGATCTGTAGAAAGCAATGGCTAACTCTATCAAAGACTTTTTGTTGATCCAATAGCAACAACCAGTATTGTTTTAATTGGTTGTTTTGCTTTTTTAGTGTTACTAATACATCTAATACTGTGTCTATGATTGATCTGTTAGCAATAAAGGCCTGCTGTGCTGAGCCAATAATTTTGTTACATATAGGATTGATTCAGTTTGCAAGAAGCTTTATAAAGATTTTGGCATCTGAGTTTACTAGTGATATAGGCCTTCAGTTGTTTATATTAGAAGGGTCATCTGATTTTTTAGGGATTAGTATAATGAAACTTTTACTCTATAAGACTGGAATTTGACCTGTTTCTAGTATTTGATTAAACAAGTTAATAAATGTTAAAAAAATTATTTTCTTTATATCTTTATAGAATTCATATATTAGGCCATCAGTTTCTGAAACCTTATTGTTTAAAAGATTGTCAATTATTTGACTAATTTCTTTTTTTGTTATTTGTTTTTCCAATAGTTCATTTTGCTGTAATGTAATCTTTGTCAAGTTTGTAATTTGTTTTACAAGTTCTTCATTAATTTCTTTACTCTTGTATAGTTTTTGATAGGATTTCTTGATGAAGTTCATGACTTGTGTTTGTAAGGCTTCTTTTGGGCTATTTGGGTCTTTAATTTTGAAGCTGCAGTTTGTTAAATGCTTGATTTTGTATAATGAGTAGAAGTATTTTGTTGATTTTTCTCTCTCTTCTATCCATTTTGCATTAGATTTTACTCATTATTTGTCTGACATTGTGGTTAGCTCTTTCTGAAGCTCTACATTCAGGCCTTCAATAACTAGCTTAAGCTCTTTCAGATCAGGGTTTTATTGTTATTTTTTTGTTTAAATTACAAATTCTTCTATGTATTTTTTGTATTCTTTTTTCTAATAAGAGTCAGCTTTTAAATGATCTTATTATAGATTGGATTAAGCACTTGTGCAGATCAAAATTGGCTGTGCTGTGAATGTTCTGTAGCTCTTGTATTATGCTAGACTTAAGTTCTAGAATACTCTAGCATTTTTTATTAAATCTTCATATTGGGTTGTTGTTGTGCTTAGATTTTAGGCTAAGCTCACATTCAACCAATAAATAGTCTAAGATATTATAACATATAAAGGTGTTTTTGCATAAGTGACTATAGCTGTCTTTGATGTGGATATAGTCTAGTCTGGTTGCCATTTTTTGGCCCCTATATGTAGATTAGTAAAATATAAAAAATGGTTCTTCTTTGAAGCAGATAGCTGTATTGATGTAGTCGGTTATAAGGTTTTCTATAAGCTTTTTGGAACTATCGTTTTGTGCTATTGCTTGGCTTATTCTGTTTGTTTTAGAGTTTAGGTTTGTGTTAAAATCTCCACCTATAATGCAGATGCTTTCTTCATTTTTAATAGGTGTTTATTTTTTGAAGAAAACTCTGTCCTCTTGTTTAGAAAGTGCATAGATGCTTGTAAAGTAAAAATGTTGTTGTCTAATTTCTGTTTTAGCTGTAGTTATTTATCTATCTAGAGATTCTTTCATATTTGTTAACTTGATATTTCTTTTTTCAGCCAGTATTGCTGTTTTGAAAGACCAAAAGGAGTCAAAACTCTATTGTTTAGCTAGAAAGTTTCTTAAGAAGATGTCTTTTAAATTGGTTTCTTGTAGTAAGATTATGTCTAAATTGTATAATTTTAGTAGAGTAAAAGTTTTTTGTACTTTAGACTTGTTGTTTAAGCCCTTTACATTTAATGTAGCAACTTTGATCATTAGTTAAATTGAGAGTTGATTGAAGCTACACTGGACTTTATTAGTTTTGTGTCAAACTCTTTGTAGATGGCTCAGTAGGGAGCCTTCTTTTTTCTTGTAGAAGTAACTTATTTTTGCTTGGTTCTTTCTTTTGACTTTAGTTTTTTGTTTTTTATAGGTAACTGTAGTGAAGGGTGTTTCTTCTGTATTGTTATTAATGTTAGCTGGGCTGACTATTGGCTTAGCTCTTTCTGTTTCTATTTTGTTTGATTCATTAATATCTGCTATAGTAGTAATAGAATCAGATTCTTTGATGTTTTCTGTTTCTGAAAATGTATCTTCTAGTATTATTGCTTTGTTATTAAAAATAGGATCTGAAGTTGTATCTTTTGCATTTGTTAAGCTCTCTGTTTGTTCCTCAACTTTAGAGATGTTGATGTAGGGGTTGTTATGGCTAAAGCTTGTTTCTGAAGATAAGATGTTTTGAGTTCTGATTTTTTCTTTATACTCTTTAGCTTTTTTTAATCACTGTCTAATCTCGATTGAAGCTTTTAGTTCTTTAAGTCTCTCTTGAAATGACACTCCTTTTTACTGTAAAAACAGATTTTAGTACTTTTTTCTATTTTGTTGTTATTTTGTGATTACCAATATGGGTACTTCAAGGTATTCTAGTTGGTACCTCAGGGTCCTCTGTAGTTTCAAATGCAACTAACTATTGGTCTAAACAAACTGTAGTATCCTCATAAAGTAGAGGCTTAATTGATGTAATTTGTCCTATATTTTGAAAAGACTTAAGAACTTGGTGGCTGATTATTTTGGTATCTCCTATAGTATATTTCTAAGTTTAACTATAAGAAAAGATCAATTTAGGTTGTTTGAATATACTTAAAAAGAGCTTGTTTAAAGGGGAAGATTCCATTAGTTGTGTAAAGCTAAACTGCTTTTTTGTAAAAAGTATTAGTTTTTTAATAATAGCTAATCAACTATAATACTAATTGGTTATCTAATTTGAACTAAGTTTTTTAAGTTACTAGTAAAATAAATATATAACTATTGCAGCAGACATATATATTTTAACAAGCAAATCTTTTTTGCCTTTAACTTAGCTATATGTATCACTAAGAGAAAACCAAACTTTGGGCTTTTAGCTTTATAACTTACTGAACTCAGTCTATAAATATTTTGGAGATCAAGTCCAATAAATTTTAAATTAAAAGCCTAAAGTCTGGTTTTTTCTTGACAGCACTTATATTAGCTATTTAGTTATATAAAAGTTTGGAGCTAACTATATAATCTTACTAAAATAAAATCAACTTGCAAGAACTAATTTCAAATAAAATCAAAATAAAATCTACCAAAAAAGAAAGTTTCA
The DNA here is from genome assembly GCA_910591915.1 of Cetraspora pellucida. NCBI lineage: Eukaryota > Fungi > Glomeromycota > Glomeromycetes > Diversisporales > Gigasporaceae > Cetraspora > Cetraspora pellucida. The sequence goes on along the minus strand of CAJVQA010006646.1, from coordinate 1,753 downwards.
TATAAACCTATAAATAATTTATAATACTCATTTATAATCTTAAAAAAGATCAAATGTATATATTAACAAAGTTCTTTGATATGTATACACATAGTACTAATTCTAAATTTTATAAAATCAGATTTGATAAGTTAATTATCTGTTCTAAAAGTTTGAATAAAAGTTTTGTTATATAATCTAGAAAAAACATAGCCTAATCTAAGAAAACTTATTATTATGTAAAAGTAATTTTTTTTTAAATAATTGAAGTTTTAAATTTTTTATTATCATAAATATATAAATTTAAGCTATCTTTTAAATTGTAATACAGTTAAATTTTCTTATATTAATTTAAAACCTTTGTTAATAAACTTTTTTAACTTTATTAAAAACTTTTAATTAATTAATGTTTAATAGTTATATAATATTAGAGTCTACTATTAAAATATTTTTTAGGTTTTCTAAAATTTTATATATTTCTAAAGTTAAAAAAATTTTTTGTTCTTAAGAGAAATATTATAATTAAAATTGTAATCTTGGGGTATGGTGACCTAGTAAAGTGGTCAAGTTGCCAACTTCCAAGTAACAGATTTAGAGTTCAAATTTCAGTAATAGCAAAAATTTGCAATTCTTTCTGTATTATTATTAGCAAAATTATAAATGCAAAATATTTCGAAAAATTTTGCATAGTGCAAAAATTTCAAAATAATATGAAAGAAATTTTGAAATTTTTGCAAAATGCAAAAAATTTCAAAATAATGTGAAATAAATTTCAAAATTATTGCACTATGAAAAAATTTTCACAATATTGCGAAAAAATTTTTTGAAATTAATGTATAGCGAATATATTTTAAAATATAGTGAAAAAATTAACTAAACTGTAAAAGACAAAATAATAAAAAATAAATAGAAGACCTAGTGAAGTAGATAGGTTGTCAACCCCCAAGTGGCAGGTCTAGAGTTCAAATCCCAGTAACGGCGAAAATTTGCAATTCTTTCTGTGTTACAGCTAACTGTCTTCTGTGATTGGTTAGGATAGAATACCTATAACCTGTATCATACCAGCCTAACTGGAAGGTCTAGGCATTTGTGCAATGTTGTACGAAGGAACACAAACTAGTACCGGGCAGTGTGAACCCAAGATAAGTCCTTAGGCCATGTAAATCATAAAAACCAAGTAGGAGAACAGAAGCCCACTTGGAAGACCCTAGTAGAGAGGTAACCCAAACTTTCGATAGTACTACTGTAAAGACTAGACCTATGAAACGAAGCTAGAACTTGTGAAACAAGGCAAAAAGCCAGCCTTTGAGGAGGGGCTGAATAGAACCAACCAGGCTGCTAAAATTTTCAGGTTCCAGAAGAAAAGGTTACATGCTGGCAAACATGTAAACCAAAGGTGTATGGTTATGACTTGCGTTTCTGGGCTATCTGGTTTGGGAGCTTGGTGGAACTTGAATTAAATACCAGAGTAGTAGGAATTGCTGGGTGGGGTAATTTGGTTAATGTGATGAGGATGAAAGTTGATAAAGAATTAAAAACTAGTTAATGTCCCTAACCGATTTTTTTACCAAAAAGAAAGTTGAAAATTATACTAGAAATATGTTGTAAAGTCAGTACCAGGGTTGGGGTGAACTCTACAAGAGCATAGCGGTTTAATGGTATGCCCTGACCACCAGTGTTGGTCTCGGCCATAGCTATACCAGGTCAGCTGTAAGAATGGGATACAGAAGATTCTGGAAGGTTTAGTACAAGGTCAAAGGTTCCCCATGTGAGT
>CAJVQA010006645.1:0-14682 GCA_910591915.1 Cetraspora pellucida | reverse complement strand
ATGTAATAATTCATAAAATATGTAAGGCCTAAAAAATACATATCGATTACATAAAAAATTACATTGCCCATCCCTATATTAGATACCTAATTAAAGTTTCAGTAGCACTCTTACTTTTTTTATCCAATACTTTTGTTTCCGACAATTCTTTCCACGTAGTAATATTATTTAGTACCTAATGATTTTAAAACATCATTTTGCCATAACATGTTAAATCCTTGGTGTTATTTAGTAATTGAATCGCATGTAGCGTTATTAAATGCAATAATATAAGATCAATTGTTCAAAGGCAAAAAATGTTAAATTATTGACACGTGATTACAAGTATGTCCAGCAATAGCAACAAATATTTGCAATATTTTAGAATAATGCAATGATGACTTGCATCTTTATCACATGTTGTAACCGAATAAGTCGCTCCTCGTTTTAATTCTATATATGCATAACTCTTATCAGAGTCTTTGGATAAGTCAATCACTTCATGAGTTTCAGGAAAATAATCGGGAAATTTTCTTTCTTTTTCATCAAAAGTTGTAGCAGTTAGACGAGCAGTTAAGATGTGTACAATAAAACGAAATTTCCTAAATTAAATTGAGTAATATGTATTAAATCTCAAATTGATTACATAGAAATCAAAAATATAGTCAAGTTTGCATTCATCTTTTGAGGGTGACTTGATTATCGGTAGAAAATCTTCTTGCTTTATGCCTCCATAAGTAACTTGCAACTTTCTATTATTGGAAATCTCTTTTTTCCATTTAATTAATAACGTTTTCTAATTAATTAAAATTTGTCGTACTGATAAAAGACTTTTAACAAAGGATAGTGTATTGGATGAATTATTTTTATATGGAATTTGTTGATCCATTAGAACTCGAATTCGACCAAACGGAAAGTACGATTCATCATATTACAATATCTTTAAATATGTACCTGCAATTATCATTTGAATACTGTTACAAGCTTAAAGTTCAAAACAGAAATATTGTCAATAATTAAAATTTTACTTACCATAGACTAAGAATAAGATTCTTGGTTGACTTCGAATTTGAATGATTATGTCCTTGGATAAATACTTGTTGTGAGCTTGTTTGAAATCCTTTATCATATTTCTTGTACAATTTTTTCCCATTTTAATAAGTTTATGTCGATCTGATTCCCACTTGAATTCATCGATCATGTTAAAAGGTGGGCCGGCAACTACACAATAAGCAAGTGTGACGGATGTTTCTTCATCGCTCCAACAAACTCTTGAATCAGGACGTTTTCCATAGGACTTATATTTTAATTTAGAAGTAGTTTTTTTTGTAATTTTCTGATCGATTGTTGCCGTTTTGCAATTCTTTGTCGCTTGATCGACGTTATCACCCTTAATAAAATTTATTATTTATTATTTGTAAATTATAAAGCTCATATCTATTTTGCTTACCACACAACCGAAATCTTTTCATGAATATCATTCGAAATAACTTCAATAAGACTGTCTACAGTAAGTTTGGCCCACGTACTCTCATCCATCTTATATCCCTTTTTATAACTTTGCAATGGCCCGTTTTGTTGCAATTTAAATCTGCAAAATTGTCTTATTAGTTAAATAATAATAAATAAATGTGACGGCTGATACTGATTTTGGGGTCTATTTTAATACAAAATTGTAAATTTTGTAAGTACTTTTGTTTTAGCTAGTTGGAATTTATGGTTAGAATTGTTAATATAAGAGTATACGTGGGTCTTAATAGGTTGAGACCCCAAAAAATCAGCATCAGCCGTGACAATAAATACATATCGATATACAGATTCTGTAATTTAAAACTTACAATAATTGAAAAAGATTACTGGCTACAGTAGCTCGATCATCAGTAATACGAATTGATGGCGCATTCTTATTTTCAGCATAATGGTTTAAAAATTCTTCTACTTCAGCTGAAAAAGTTGGTTCCTCTATTTTGCTAAGATATTCGTATTTATTACCCAACGTTGAACGAAAGTAATCATAAACCTGACGGTCTGGGTCATCAAAATTTATAATGAAAGATAAAATCGGAACTAGTGTTGGCAGGCGAAACCTAAGAGTTTCGCCACAGACGAAAGGCGAAACTAGTTTCGACTTTCGCCAAAAAAAAAATCAAAATGGCGAAACTGGCGAAAGGTGGCGAAACTGCTAATAGGTGGCAAAATTGGAAAAAGGTAGTAAAATTAGCAAAAAATGGTAAAACTAGCAAGAATAGAAAGGTAATTAAAGAAAATTATCTTTTTTTTATATAATCATCAATATTTTTATTTATATATATAGCATAGCGCGATACTCTTATTTATCACGCATCAATTTGATTGGCTAATTTTGTCGATCATCATTACATGAATTTAATAAAAAAATAAATAAAATTTCAACCTTTTTTAAATTTTTACTAATAATATTATAAAAATAGACGGCTCAGTCTTTTCAGAAGTCTTAGAGGATTTGATCTACGTCAAGTTTTGACTTTCCCTAGGGGTTCAACTTTAGCAGGAGTTTCGCCAGAGTTTCGACGTTTCGTCAGAGTTTCGCCGGGTTTAGTTTCGCCTTTCGCCATTTGTCAAAAATAGTTTCGCCTGCCAACACTAATCAGAACCAAATGTCCCAAACTTTCAAAGTCAATCACTCTAGTAAAATTTTTAAATAATTCATAAATCATTTCCTGAATGCTTGGTTTATCGTAGAAGTTCTAAAAACAAATATTTAGATTTTTAGAAATAAGATTAATAATTAAGTAAATTCTAATAAGAGGTATGCCGTTTATTACATAATCATTTGAGAAAAGAGAAGAACGGCATACTTCTAATTCAAAAAATTCGGTTTTTTAATAGCACTTGTATATTATAAACTAACCACATATTCATCAAGAGCTTTTAAAAATGATATCTCTTTTGAATAAACATCCTTATATGGAAAGGTCTTTATAATTTGATATCCAGATCGTGAAAATGCAATAGTGTTTTTTGCATTTGAGAAAAATCATGAATTTCTTCAGAACCGCCATCTTCTGGTGAACGTTTGTCTTTCTAATAAATAAATAATTGATTAAGTAAAATAATTTCAGAATTTTTTAAATAATCAGTAAAAAAAACAAAATTGTTTTGAATGCGAGCATATGTCATTAGGTAACACTAGAACTAAAATTTCCTTATGTAAGCACATGCACAATACAGCAAATTAATAACAAGCAATACAAGCTATATTTTACTGAATGCATAATACGTACTCATCAAGCAGCAGTGGTGCATTATGGCAAAATCAATTTTTATTTTATTATAAGCTAAATAATAAAATACTATTAAATTTAAGAACAACCTCAAAACGTTTTATTGCTTCTTCATATTTAGTCTCTTTCGTCAAATATAATAATTTTTGAATATTTTCATTAAAAATTTCCGATTTCTTCATTGTTTTCAGTTTTCCACAGGTTATTTCATATGCAATATAGTGCATAACATTGTAGTTAATAGAGTGAACGATTTGATGTCATGATAGAAAGTATGATGTGATGCAATAAAACAATGTAAACAACTTATATAGCCAATATAAACAGGGGTGACCGTCCCAAATAAGGAAAACAAATGTTACACGAGCATTCCGTCCTTGCATATTTTCTAGACCAATCAAATTAGCGGTTTTAGATTTGAATTTCAAGATCGATTAAAATCAGGTCTACCGAATAACTGATTGTAGTGGCAATTAATTGAAATTTTTCGAACTCAATTAAGTGACAATTAGTTAATTAATTGCAATTTTACGTAATAGATTACAAATCGTCATTAGAATTATTAATTACAGTAAATACACCTTGTGCTGTTTAACAAAATTGTATTACAACAGACAGCCTTTTTCGCAGTATAGTGAAAGGTAATTGATTTAATTGCAATTATTTCGTTACTATTTGGGTTTCAATCAATTTTATGATAATTTTAATTGATTTTAATTGTATGATGTATGGTAAAAATTAATCGCAATTAATTTTTCGATAGGCCTAATAGAGACAGTGCCCGATCCAAAGTGAATCTCTTATGCCTGTGATCAATCACAAATTAAAATTATTTATGTTGGATTCAATTGTGATGGATATAATCTCTTATCAGTCTTAATATATGTGTAATATTAACAGTCTCTGCTGTTGGTCTGATTAAAATTAAGCAATTAAATAATATTATAATCAAAATAATTTAACAAAAAATTTACTAAAGTTTTAATTATATTACAATAATGTAGTAATTTTATGTAATAATGAATTTATTTAAAATTTTAATAAAAAATTATGTTTAAAAAATAAATTTTTTGTATTTTCAAATAAATTTATCATTATCATTATATTATTTATTACTGTTTCAATATCTGAATTATTCTTAATCATTTCTTTACTATCATTGTTAATGAATTTATTTTTGCCCAATTTGTTTACTAAACTTGCTCTAATTGCTTCAATGTTTTTTTTTTAATTTGTTCTAAAGATATTCCAAACAAATTAAATATTTAAATTTGCATCTTTGTAAGCAATAGTTATGATATTCATGTTTGCATAAAAGAATATTATTATCATTAGAGAAATTAGTATAGTTAGGAAGATGAAAGAACTCTTTTTTATAGATCCTAATTTACTAAGAAAATAAAAAATCGAATATATACAATATAGAAACAAGTAAAGAAAACTAAATAATTATATAGCAAAAGCTCACTTTGAGTTGAATAACAGCAGTAAACAAAGAAATTTAGATACATCAACAACAAATAAATAAAGATTAAGAGAAAAAAAGATAAAGAGACTACTTCTATAACTAAAGAAGACACACAACAACCTCAGGGTCTCACATCTGAATTTTTCTTTCAAGCTCAGTTACAATTACTAATAAACAACAAAATAACAAGTAAGATATCAAAAAGCAAAGTCAACAACAAACTAAACAAGACCTATACTGACCAAGCAACAAAAAGAAGATGTACACTTCTTTTTAGAGTAAAAAATAATACAAAAAATAGGCAATTAAGCACACCTCTATCAGAAAATGCAATAACATCATCTTGCACCAATAACAACAATAATAAATTAGTTGTAACAGGTTCTAAAAACACAACCATAAGCATAATAGGTAACAATAATGAGCAAATAATTATTTCTCACAACAGCATGCTTTATATTACTATAAATAGCAATAACAACATGCTAATAGAGACAGACACAGATTTAACTGCCAAAAATAGTAATGAAATAACTACCCAATCTGTAGAAAATACCCAAACAACAACTAGCCAAAATACCACATATGACAATAAAGAAAACAACAACAAAATAGAAACAGAATTAGTGAATATAATAGCTAGTCACTAGACAGAACTCAGACCCCAAATCTATAGTCAATAACAAACCAAAATATCGCAATAGAGAAAAGAATGTAAACTGATAATGAACAAGATTATAACCAATTATGAACAAATATCATTTAGCCAAGTATCAGAAAAGATAGCATTAAATTCTTTGATACCAAAAAATGGAATTATGACAAAATTATAGAATTACTTAAAAATAAACAAGAAATTACTGATTTTGTAATACACAAATTACAAATCAAATGTACTAAACACACAATTCATCCTGCAATTGAAGCAAAATTTAGACATCTAGATACTGCATTTTTTCTTACCTTTACTCAAACAAAGAAATTTATACTTCTACATTAAGTGCTTATGAAGAATTGTTCAAGAAAGCATAGTGACATATAAAAACCTAAACACAATTACTATAAAGACAAGGCAACTAGAGATGTAATACACTAAAAACTTTGACAAAAAATTATAATAGATTTTATAACTAATAAAAACTTCAACAAAGTAACTTTTAAGGAAGTTTACCAAATAATCAAATGCTATAGAGGATTTATAAAAAAACAAGCATCTATTAAAACAGAAGATATTTAAGAAGCAATTAAAACAGTATTTGCAATACTATTTGAACCTCTTCTTGCAAACCAAAAGAAATACTTGAAAACATTATATAAATACCGCTATTTAAGCTATCAATCAGCTAGCATACATATACAAAGGCCATTGTTACTTTATTATACAAAATCTTACACTTTGACCAACTATTAAAGAAATATTTTATCAAACTAGAATCCTTGCCAACAGAGATATCAAAGCTGAACCTAGCAGTAAAAGGCTTATTCCTAATAACAAGCCAAAGTGCATTACAAAACCTAGCATTTTACAAGAAAAAATTACAAGATTGGTATGACTGCTCAATTATTACATCAAACTACTTTAACTTCTTACCTCCAAGACAACCACTTCTACTAGCTTACTAGGACCTAAGCAGCAAATACAAACTTCATTTTTCCATCAACATGCAAGATCAAGATAAGATCTACCAGACTTAGTACAGTGACTAAGAGAAGACTACTACTTTAAGAATATTCCAAATAACTACTTTAAGGCCAAACTATTATTTCCAAAAAATGTAAAAAAGATACAAACTCCAGACACCTTTACTTTTCCAATTCAAGAAGATATAATTGCAAAACATTTTGTTAAACAAATTTTTTTGATTTACAAATTCTCATTCCCACTTCTACCAAACATCATGACAGCAAACCCTACTGATAAATCCTAGTTACCTAATGACCCACAACAGATTAATGATTACAACATTACCACTTCTATAACCTTGAGAAAACAGCTAGTAGATACAGCAAGAATGCTTAAAGAAAATTACTACTTTTATCAAATTTCAAAAACCAGAATACAAATAGAAGAACCCACTAACAAAACTAATAAAGAAAACACAGCACCCAATACTAAACAACAATCTGACAAACCAATCATTTCCAATACTTCATTAGCAATCATGGAATACCTAAAAACAAAAAACATAAAAGAAATATATATAGCAATCTCTATAGCAAAACAAGCAAAAGTAAACAAAACTCTTGAATTTCTGTGTCAACACTTTACTATTGAAACTATTTTAGATAAGATTCTTTCACTATCATTACTCTCAGCCCCTAACTGGAATATTTTTAAAACTATTTCTTCCCAATGACAAAATATGACTTAAACACATCCATCAATAGCAATAAGATTGCTATAATCATCCAACAATCAAAAGAATAATCAAATGAACTAAACTTAATTAAATTTAATTTAAATGAAAAAATCAACATAACCACTTACAATGTTAGAGGAATTAATGACATATTGAAAATGCAAACATGGATTGAATACTGTGTAAAATCTAATCTGCATATAATCTTGATTACTGAAACTAAACTAAAGGAATCAATAACAAAATTACTAACTAACTCTTTATACAAAATCTATATCTCAAACTTTATATTATACAAATTAAACTAGTGTGAATCCAGTTTGGGAACTGCACTAATGGTTTGTAATCAACTACAACCATATATTTACAAAATCAATACTCTTCTAGGAACAGCAATCTGCATCAACTTTTTTTTTTCTAATGACAATAAAACTTGCATCTTCTTAATTTATATTCTCTCAAACTATCCATCTCTTTTTAAGAATATCTAATCTCAGATACTTACTTGAATTACAGAAGCCAAAACCAAAAACTGACATTTGATTATATTAGATGCTTCAATGCTAACCAATATAGAGATAAACATTTTCCAATCCTTACTGATTTAAATGTTGTAAATTTAACAAGTCTTCTTACCTTTCACAATATCCAAACACCTATCTGGCATGGTCCAACTAACACAAGTCAAATATATGACATCTGGACTTTTTCTGACATACTGTTAGCATTCAAACCCCTATCACTTATTGATGCTTTGCATATTTCAAATAATGATCACTGTATCTTACAGACAACTTAGCTTACCAACTTTATTTCACAAAAAAATTCTAGAAACAAAAAGAGAAAAAGAAAAATATACCTATATGAAAAAATAATATAGAAAACCTGAAATAATTTTGAAGACTTAATAAACACTCTTTTTAATACACAAACTATTCTTTTAGCAGATATGAGCAAAAAAAAGATAAACAGAACCTGGAACTTTTAGTCAGCAAAAGTTAAAAAAATGATGAACAAATATATTTTATATACCTTTACAGCTCCAAAACTCTTTTTTGCACTCTTCTTAAAAGCAACCAAACTCCATGCAGCCTTAAAACATATTAACAAATGTTTATACTACCTTTCTAGCAACTTATTAAACAGTCTAACAAAAGCCAATCATCATCTGTTCAAAGCTGCTACCCTAATAGGAATTGATATTCCATTAATCACATAAGCACAATTAAGCTTCTCAGTTTCTAACATAATAACACTAATAAAAGAACATAAACACACAATCTGGCAAGCATGTAATTTTAAAAAAAAGTAAGAACAAAGTAAACAAATTAAATTTTACATAAACAGAAGGTATTCAGACTTTAAAGATAACACAAATTAGATGTTAGACAGCATTCTAAAAAGAAAAGCAGAACTAGTTAGTTTTGAAAAAATTATTTCATTGAACAAAATAATTACTGACAAAGATAAAATCAAAGAAGCCACATGTTTACACTTCAAAAACTGAACAAAAAACAATTCTGCCAATAATGACAACTGAAAAGAATAGGAAACAACATATCTTCTTTTAATAATATCAAAAACAACATCTATGACAACTTTCTTAATCCTATTGCAATAATGGAACTTAAACAAATAATAAAAGTGATACCTAAAAGGAAAGCAACCAGACTACTAGAAATTTTAAATGAAGTTTTTCAACATTTACCCTCATCAGCCCTCTTTTACCTTTTAACTATACTTAACAACTGCTTAATACAAGAAATAATTTCTAATCAGTAGCTAAAAGCTAATATCTAGCCAATTCTAAAGAAATGAACTTACAACTATGAACTTAACTCTACTTACTCTATTATATTAATCAATCATACAAGAAAAATTTTTACAAAAATTCTAACAACTTGACTAACAAATATCTTAATACATAATCAAGTACTGTCTTTCTATAACTTTGCAGTTTTTTTTTATCAATCTACATTATAACTAATTTTATAACTCATGCAAATCCTAGAAGATGCAGTTACAAACAAAAAGAAAATATAAATTCTTTTTCAAGATATGTTAAAAGCCTTTGACTTAATTCATATACTTACTTTATACAAGGTACTCAAAAGAATACATATTTCAGACAAGGCAATAAACCTATTAATATACCTGCTCTTATATCGAACTAACAGAGTAATTACAACTTTAGGCCTAACTGCACCATATCTGATAGAAGATGGTATTGACCAAGAAAAGACAATCTTTTCTCTTTTTTGGAAAATATACTATGACCTATTAATATCATAAATATATAAAGAACAGCAAAGGTATCTTAGTAAAATTCCTCTTTTAAATGCAAAAAAAATACACATCTCAGTAATGGCCTATATAGATGACTTCTTATAGATTATATTAAACAAAACCTTACTTACCAACATTTTACATATTACCTTCTTATTCTACAAATTCACTAATATAAAAGTCAACCCATTAAAGTTCACTTTAGTTACAAACTCATCAGACACAGATAACACTATACTTTTTATAAAGAAAAATTAATAGCAATTAACAATAAGGCACTATTTAAATATCTGAAAGCATGGTTCTCGATTAGCAAAAAACCAATACTAGTACAAAAAGAAATAATAGCTGAAGCTAAAATTAACTTAAAAAATTACAATTTGCTAACATAACAGAAAAACAATCAATTTATATTATAAATAGTGTTGTTATCTCATGCCTTCTCTATTGTCTATATTTCTTATTTTTTTCTTTCTCACAACTAGGTTTACTCAATAGAGCTTGCATTCAACTAATTAAATACAAAGCAAGACTAGTACAAGGTGTTTCAAATTTCTTCTTATTTAATCTAGACATTTATGCACTAGTAGATCTAAAACAAGCCCAAACATCAGCACTAGTTACAACATTTCAAAATAACCTAAATTATTCCAACTTTAATACTTCTTTTCTAAAAATACAACTACAACAACTGTAAGATGCAGTATTGACAAATATGTCAATTTTAAAACAACTTTCAGTATTTCTATTATTACAAATAAATATACAAACTTGCCAGATGATAATAGCATTATACACATTAGAACTGCAAACTACATGGGATAGTAATAACTAGTCACATCCAAAGAAATTTATTGGAACATCTATAAATCAACTTCTTGAAAACTATTCTAGAGCCTTTTACCTTAAGGAAAAATTAAACAATCATAACATTATAAGCATTGAACAATTTCTAAATTCAACTAATACAGAACTAATAACATGGAATAACTTTCATCATAATATTAGAAAGATACCCAGAGGACAATGTTCTTATTGGTTCTCTATAATGCAGAACCTAATAACTGTCTCTGTGAACTCATCTTTAACACTTTCAAAATTAAACTCTTACATCATAACCAATTGGACATCTAGCAAGAAAAACTGAGTAATTACAAAGAACTTAATTTGTAGAAAAATTCACAACCCACTCAAGAAACACTCTAAAATCCAACATTACATCTTATATTTGGATAATACACTGACAGCCTGCCAAGAATGCACTTTAAAAAACAGATTATATAGTTCTAAATACTGCTACTTTAATACTACAGAACCAATTTATAATTTCCAAATAGACTGCAAAAAAAGAATCCATACTAATTTTAATAATTTTAAAAAGGCATTAACTTTAAACATGTCAGCAGCAAATCAATCTCAAAAATATAAAATACACCTAGTCTTAGCCAGACATTTATATTTATTTAATAACTCTTCAATATCACTTTGAGACACAATGACAAAAAATAATTTTAACAAAAAAACAATAATGTTATATATAAAAAGTAGTCAACACAAAATAGAAAACAACTTTTATATAATTGCAAGTTATAGTTTTTAGCATCTCAACATCTTATTCAGCTGTTATACCAACTGTTGGCCCTTTTATTTAAACACTTCATTAACTTTGTTAACCTTCATGCTTACTACAATGAACCTAAGTGCCAATATAAAAATATTTACTAACAACTTCTTGCTTGTAAATATAATTACTTTTATACAATCAGTTCAATCACATAACTATCCTAGCTTAGATAAATAGCAACATACCTACCTTCTTTTGATATTAAAAGCAATAACATATAATCAAACTCTAACAATTATATTGGACAAAGAACTCAAAATTCTATAAGCACAAAACAATATTTTTACACTAGATTCAACATCACAAAAATTTCTATATAACTGCTTTGTTCCAAAGCTTCTTGGCAATTCTTGTACATATTTACTGAAAACTACTTTAAAACAAATTTATCAAATTACAAACAGAATGGCTTGGTTTAACCAGCAGCAAATTTCATACTGGCATATTTTGCAAAACAAGATCAACTAGTCACTAACTCTGCAATACATATCATATAAAGAAAAACCTCTTACCTTAGTAACTAATCCTTTCTTTTCAGCACTAAAAAACTTTAAAATAAAACTACTCTTAGAAGAACTACTTACTTATCTCTTGCTTCACTGAAGAAATGCTACCAAACATTCAAACTATTTCTGTTCAAGATGCTATAATGCATTAGAAGATATAATACACTTCTTAACTTGCTTCTGGAACCACACAAGTCTTACAATCTTGATAAAAGATACAGTTCAGAAAACATCAAATGACTTGAAAATACCATGTTATAAAATACATAGATTTACTTAAGCCTTCATTTCAAACTATATTAATAAGCATATACTATTGGGACTAATAACTACTGAGATACTGGCATCTTTTGAAAACAACAAACAAAAAATAAATATGCTTCTCTTATACATCACAACATTATTACTACAATATATAAAGAACTTTAGCTTACTTTAAGAGTAGTATAACATAATTCAGTTTTTTCAAATCTATTACCTCTATAGCCTCCAATATTAGCTACAACTAAACCAACTTCAATATCAGTATTAAATAAAAAAATACAATACTTTATTACTAATAGACAATCTTTTCTTCATCACCTTATCAAAGACTAGAGGTTTACTGACCATTCTAGCAAAGAATAGGTTGAGAGTAAAGTAGCTCTTACCTCTATCTCCTCTAGTTTAGTTTCTTCAATATGTATTTTATATATATAATTTAACTAATTAATAAAGAGATAGAGAATAGACCTCTCTTTAAAAAAAAATAAAAAAAATTAGTATAGTTAATACAATTACAATATAAATAATTATATAAAACATTTATAAATAGCTTTTTAGATATAATAAATCTTTTAAAAAAGTAGTAATCTATTACTTAATAACCTAAAAAATGCAAATTAAAGGTATTAATACTATCAGATAAATTAATAATCAAAAGATACAAATAGTAAACTTGATTTATCTTTTCAAAAATATTTAAAAGCAATATAGTACACTTTTGAAAAAATGTATATAATTGCTTTAGTATATACAGATATTTTACAGAATTAACAAAATAATTTCAAAAATTATTATTTTTTTAATATTGAAAAATAAAGCATGCCTTTTTTTGCAACTGATTTGTTATAAAAAACTTAGAAGTATATTGCCAAATAATGCTATAAGCAACTTTTACAGAAGAATTATTTAATTAAGCAAGCTGAATTGTAATTATATTGATCATTAGATGATTAATTTTTATTTAGTAAAAAATATCTAAAAAGAACATTAAAGAAGCATGCTTATAGTTTTTTTGATTAAACTAAAAAAATTAGTCTAGCAATATATATATAACTCTTATAAGTTGATTAATTATTCTTCTAATAGTAAATATTATAAACATTAAGAACTAATAGAATTAAATTACTTAACAAATCAGCTAAGTAAAAATTTTGATAATTTTACAATTATAACTGCATTTAAAGTAAACAATATTAATAATATTTAGTCACATTATGTACATTATGTAAAAAATTAAATTAATTCACTATGGTCATAGCTTCTTATTAAAATTTTTTTTTTTCAAATATGTTCTTATAAATATTATTAAAAAGAAATAAATTTTTTAAGTAAACAAGTTCACATCATTTAAGAATATATAAAAAAGATTCATTATAGGCAAAAATAATATAATAAATAGTAAAATAATTTTGTTGTTAAGAAGAATCTGGTATATGATAGCTTTCTAAATAAAGAATTAGCTAGGTCAGTTCACAATAATAGAAATTATATTGTTTTTAAGATATTTTTGCATAACTTTTTAATTATGCATTATCTAAAAAGCTCTTGTATAATTTTTAATATTTTTCAAATTACTTTTGATAAAA
This sequence comes from Cetraspora pellucida, assembly GCA_910591915.1. Lineage (NCBI taxonomy): Eukaryota > Fungi > Glomeromycota > Glomeromycetes > Diversisporales > Gigasporaceae > Cetraspora > Cetraspora pellucida. The sequence continues at coordinate 1,346 of CAJVQA010006645.1, read as the reverse complement.
TTAATAAGAATAGAATTTTGTATATATCAATTAGTTTTTTTTTTACAACCTATCATTATAATTATACAAAGTTAGTCTCTTTAAAAATTTATTATCAAAATACTCATCTATATGATTTTATATATACTTATAATAAGAAATACTTAGGTTAATTTATTTAGATATCTTGTAATTAGTTTGTTATTACTAACTTTTAGATTAAATATTCTATTATATGATATTGATAATATAGAACACAGATTTGCTATAATTGTTATTATGTATATTGAAATAAATATATTAATAGAGTCAGACTGTTATAGTATATGAATATTGTAATAATTATCAATATTCAGCACAAAAGCTTTTTCTTATATTTCAAAATAACACCTTCTATATATTTCTTATAAGCATTTGAAATTCTTTGGTTTTAATCAATTGCTCTTAACATTGTAGTTATACTAAGATTTGCTATTGTATTTAAACCTTCATTGCTTATATCTACAGAATCTAAATAATATTTTATATTAAATTTAAAAAAATTAATTTTTGTATTATTTAATAATACAAAAAGATAACATATATGCACTATTAATTTTTTATATAATTTATAATTTGCATATTGTGTTCAAGTAGTCTAACTACTAAATAAAGTTAATAAAAAAAATTTTTAAAAACTTATTTATTTAAAATACCTCTTGCAATTCATTGTTTGAAATGAAGTGAAAAACTTATACTTTTAGACAATTTTAATGCATGATCATGCAATATTTGTCTAAAAAACTAATAAAATTTATTGCATATAATAATTGTATACAGGATGCAGATCATGAATAATGTGTCATATTTTGAAATACAATACTATAGATCTCAAACTAAAAATCATTTTAAAACTCAAATCTCAAGAGTTTTATTATGCTTTAGAATTTTAATAAGTTCTGTTTTCTAGTTATATGAATAAATAAGATTTTTTTTTTATATATATTTTCTTTTATAGTAAACTTTTATCATGGCCTCTATAGTCTTAACAAAATTAATTATATTTACTTTTTTTTCTATAGTTTTCATATCTTTTGCTGTAGTTTCTATTTCTTTTTTAATAACTTCTACTTCTTTGCTGGTTGTAACTTTAATTTCTTCAACTTCAATTAAACTTTTTAATTATTTGACTCTTTTTTGTAACAGATTTACTACAAAATTTATATAACAATTATCAACACTCTCATCAATAATTACTTAAATGCAAAATCAGTAGAAAAAGAAATTAATTTTCTGCACTAACAGCAATAAATAACACTCTCAACAACACTAAGAAAAAGTAATAGCAACAAAGAAAGCAACAAATAAGCTTAGAAGCAAAAAGCACT
>CAJVQA010006644.1:0-14683 GCA_910591915.1 Cetraspora pellucida | reverse complement strand
TAAAAAATTTTTTTAAATTTGTTTATTTGTAGCTTATAAGTAACTTAAACTTTTTTTCTTATAATATAAAATTAAATCTTACTATATTATAATTCTTATTTTTAAATATTATCAAACAAATTTTATTTAAATATTTTAAAATTTAAAAAATATAGATTATAAGTATATTTTTATTAATTTTTTAGGCAAATTTGCCTGAAAATAGTCTACAGTTTAAGGGATAGTTGAACAGCTTCTGTTATTGCTATAGTTAAAGAAAAAACTACAGTTTAACACTATTTAAGATATTAATAGTATTCTTAATCATTACTATTAATCTGTTTATTTCTATAATATAAAACTATCTAATAAACTTATTACTAATCTATCATTTATAAACCAATATATCTGATTAAATTTTTATAACTAGACTGTATTTAAACCTATTAACCAAACTCTTTTTAGTAATTTCTAATAACAATACTATCTTTTACTTTTTTATATTATCCAATCTGATACCATTCTCTTAACTTTTTTATCACTAATAAAAAACTTCTTCAAACTTTTTCTCAGTTATTTAACAACAAAGTCTGTGATTCTATAAGCATTAGTTATAAATGCTTTAATATATTAGCCTTAAGTGCACTTTTTACTAGTTTCTTTAACTATTACTTCTTAAAAATAAAATTTCTAAATAATAAAACATAATAGAATTTATTTCATTCCAAAATAATAATATCTTTGATGATAATTTTAATCTTACTCAATCTATTAGTCTTTATATCAAAATTCTTATAAACAAACTTAGCTCTATATATTCTTTTAATCCTATTCTTTTACATTTTAATTATATTGCTCTTTTTAATAATAATACTTTAATTCCTATTTACATTTTTAACAATCTTATTGAAGATACTATTTGCAATTACAAGAATATTTGACTACTTTTATAAGATATAAGTAAAGTATATAATTCTATCAGCTTTATTTTTTTAAATATTTACTTTTTTATCTTTTACTTTTTTAATCTACTATTAATATTTTTTTGATCTTCTTACTAATTGTTATAACCAAGTTATTACTAATCTTGGTCTTACTTCTTTATATCTAGTTCACAATAATATTAACTAAGATAAAACTATTATTTTTTTATTGTAATACATATATTGTGATTTACTTATCTTATATATATATATACAAGTATTTGGTTATTTTTACAATTTTTCTAAACTATTAATCTTAAATTTTAAATATTCAACTTATTACAAAAACAATACTCTGTTTTGATATACATAAATAGCACTTTTTAAGAAGTGTGATGACCTAGTGAAGTGGTCAGATTGTCAACTTTTAAGTGGCAGGCCTAAAGTTCAAATCCTAGTAATAGTGAAAATTTGCAATTTTTTTTGTATTATAGTTAACTGTCTTCTGTAATTGGTTTAGATTAGATACCTGTAACTTATATTATACTAGCATAACTAGAAGGTCTAGGCATTTATACAACATTGTATAAAGAAACACAAACTGGTACTAGGCAGTGTTAATCTATAATAAGTCCTTAGACTATACAAATTATAAGAACCAGATAGAAAGACAGAAGCCTATTTAAAAGATCCAAGTAGAAAAGTAGCTTAATCTTTTAATAATACTACTGTAAGGACTAGATCTATGAAATAGAGCTATAACTTGTAAAGCTATACAAAATATGCTAATCTTTGAGAAAGAATCAAATGAACCAACCAGGCCATTGAAATTTCTAAATTTTAGAAAAAAAGAGTACATATTAGAGAACATATAAACCAGAAATGTATAATTATAATTTACTTTTCTAAGCTATCTGAGTTGACAGTTTGGTAAAACTTGAATTAAATACCAAAGTAGTAGAGATATGTTGCAAAGTTAGTATCAGAATTAGAGTGAACTCTACAAGAACATAGCAGTTTAATAGTATATTCTAACTGCAAGTGTTAATCTCAGCTATAGCAATACTGAGTTAGCTGTAAAAATGAGATACAGAAGATTCAATAAGGTTTAGTATAAGATCAAAGGTTCTTTATATGAATGAATTACTTTAAAGACTTTGTAACTATGGCATATTTGTACTAGTATCAACTGAAGCATTTTGGTAGATGTAGATAGATAGATGAATACAAAAACTAAAATGTTTAAATAAAGAACTTACAAGTAGGTTTCAAGTATGACAGCTAGTATAAAATTTTTAAATGAACTATTTAAATTAAACAATAACTAAAGTTATATAAGTGACTAGTAGTATACTCTTTTTATAGTTGTCTTCTGTAGTTATAATGCAATTATTAGCTAAATGTACTATTAATAAAATTCTAGATTGCAAGTACTTACCTTATATTTAAAAAAAAAAAAAAATAGTACTTTTTGTTTTTTTATTTTTTTTTAAATATTAAGATAAGTACTTGTGATTCAGAATTTTATTGATAGTATATTTAATTAATAGTTGCATTACAATTATAAAGAGCAATTATAAAAAAAGTATACAACTAGGTACTTATACAACTTTAGTTATTATCTAATTTAAGTAATTTACTCAAAGGTTTTATACTAGCTGCTATACCTGGAATCTGCTTGTAGATTTCTTATTTAAACATTCTAGTTTCTGTATTCACCTATTTATCTCTACTTACTAAAGATTTTAGCTAATGCTAGTAAAAATATATCATGTTTACTAAGTTTTTAAGGCAGTTTACTTATATAAAAAAACTTTGACCTTGTACTAAACTTTTCAGAATCTTCTATATTCTATTCTTATAGCTGATCTAATATTGCTATAGCTAAGACCAATGTTTGCAATTAGGATATACTATTAAACTACTATGTTCTTGTAAAGTTTATCCCAACCCCAGTACTAACTTTACAACATATTTCTACTACTTTAGTATTTAATTTAAATTCTACTAAACCTGATAGTCTGAAATAATACATGCATCTATGTGCCTACTGCTAAATTTGGACTTGTGCAATGATCATTACTTAATTAGACACATGATAAAATGTTAAATTATTATCATTAAATTATGCATATTACTGTATTAGACAAAATATATATAATACTTAAAGCTAAAACTGCTTTTCTTCTTAAATCTAATATATATATATGATCTTTAAAGAGTTAACTTAATAAAAAGAATAAGCAATATAGTGAAATTTTTATAAGCATATACTCTTGAACTGACCTTTTTTTAAAGTAATTTTATATATAGTAATTACAATATTATAATTATAATCTATATATACAACTGTATAAAGTTATTTAAAAAAAAAACAATATATAGAAACTTTTGAAACACCTAATATATATTTGTGCCTAAAGGTAAGCATGCACTTATAAAGGTTTTATTGTATATTAAAATGTGTAATAAAATATTTGATCTTTACTTTTATAAAAATATTTTTTTAATAAGATTCAAAATGTTAATAAGTTCTGATATTAATTTTATTACTCAACAGCATTATACTTTATTTTAACTTTTTTATTTTATATTGTTATTTTATTTTAAATTAGAGATGTTTTAATAAAATTGTAAATCGATATAAATAATAGTTTTTGATAAAATTTTATAACAAAAGAAGCTATATAAATAATGTGAAGTTCTTATAAGGTAAGTATTGTAAATTATTTATTGCTAATAAGGAATAAAGATAAAAGATAAAAATATTTAATTACTAAATTTTACCAGGTCTGTTTTTTAATGTTATAATAAGTTTCATTTATATTGAAAACCAGAATAGTAAAATCATTATATAAAGAAACATCAGGTTTTTTTTTATTTCTGCTTCAATAATTGACTTCAGATTAATATTACTTATTTGATTCTAGTCTTCTTAATTGTGTTAATTCCAAACTTATTTAATTGCCTCTATCTAATCATTAAATGTAATATTACAAACCTCTTCAAGTTCTTCTTCTAGTTTGTTTTTTGATTTTTCAAAAATGGATAGAATTAATATTAGATAATATCTTTAATACACAGCAAAGATACGTTTGTATACCATTTTACAAAATTTAAAGTCTACACATGTGCATTCAAAATGTACAGATTTGATATTGGTATTCTGTTGTACATAATCCTTGATACTAACCTTATAATAATTGTCTGTTAATCATTTAACAAAAAAGTATCAACCACTAGGAAACATAAATATATCTAAATTCAAACAGTAAGTTCACATTGCCTCTGCTTTCTCTGCCTAGATTTTATTCTTTTAATCATTAGTTGAGTAGCCTTTTATTCAAACTCAGCATCTTTGAGAGCATTTTTTAAAATCCATATTAGAGTGTCAATTTGGTAGTTTTGTTTAACTCCAAAATAGATATATTTTAATTTTTTGTGCCAAACCTCAATAAAATTAGTATTGTTCATTTTTTAATGTTTATACAGGCAGTATACATCACCCATTTTTCACAATTATTTTGATATTCACTTCTAACATATTCTACCTATTTTATTCATTGAATTCTGACCATTATACCAAATATTTATTAAATTTACTATTTACTTGGCTGATATTATAAATTCACATTATGTTATTAAGCTTATCAAGAGCTGCCTTTTGTGTTACTTGTTTTTCTGATCATTTAAAAATGTTGCTAACATTTTTATTTTTTTTTGGGCTTTAAAATACTTACTATTACCATTAATTTTATTCTTATTTTTTTGTCAAACATGTTTAACATGCTATTGGCACAATATGATTATGACTTCTGAATATACTATATGAATCACACCTTGTTGTACATCATTACAATTAGTAAGAAAGATATATGGAATTTATTCTTTATTTTGTCTTTTAATTACTTCAAACCAATAAACTAATGTTTTTTTTGTCTTTTTTTCTGATATTAGATAAGCTATTGGCATGCCTTGGCCATCATTATTATTTTGAATAAGCAAGATAAAAAGGTTAGTTTTATAGAAAGTTGTCCTATAAGTGCCATTAATACAAATAGTTTGTGCATTCTTTAACTTTAGCATTTGCATTTGGAACTCTGTTTGGAAACTATATATGAATCCCAAAGACAAACTCCAATTTGGGTTATCGCAAGTATAGGATTTATCTTTTTTTAATAAAATAATCTATTCTCTAACAGATATATTCTCACTATACTCTTCTTTTTGATTTTCTAAAAAAATTACTTCTTTCATTTCTTCATTAATTATGTTATACACATCAATGTAAGAGATATATAAATCTCTTCACTATGTTAATGATAAAGATTCCAAGATTTCAGAATTGTAAATTTGATTGATACACTAATAGAACATTGATACAATTTAAAAAGACTTCACTTCATTTTTTGCCCTTCCATAAATCCATTCTTTTGCTTTCTCAAATATATTAAAATAACATAGGTCTTTAGCAGCACCCAAATTATGTCCATTGTGCAGCATATAATAAATAATATAAACATTGCTATTTTTATTATCATGATGTTTTAATATGCATATATATGATTTGCAACCTATCTTTTTTGATGGTTTCTGAATTGGACAAGGCTAACTGCAATTAGATAAGAGTTTTGTAGCTCATTTTATTGTGCCAGCTATTGATCTTAGTTTTCTATAATAGTGACAAAAATATCTTTTGTTCAATTTATATTCTGAGGTCACATGGTTGTCTCTATAAAGATAATAGGCTCTTGCTGCTTCTGAAAGAATGTTTTTGATCTAATCTTTATATGTTTCCAATCCAAGGTGAGTATAAATTTTAATATATTCATTTATATCTTTACTTTGCAGTTCTAATTTATGTTCTTTATGCAATTCTACTTCTGACTCTTGTGATTTGGCTTCAGATCTTTGAAATTCATCTAAGGATTCAAGTTCTGGTTTGAAATTTTGTTGCAGCTCAGGTTCGATATTATTAGGTATAGATGTCTAGATATATAATTGATTGGCACATTCAATTATATTGTTTATTATGTTATCTAAAAAAAAGTTGACAAATTCGCTCTGATCAGCTATGTTTATTTAGAATTTGGAATTACTGGATTTGGATAAAGTTTGCAAATTTTTATTAGATTTATTAGATATCTTTTCTTTTTTAATAATAAAATAACTACTGATTTGGTTTTCATGTAATAAAATAATTTAAGAAATCTAGCTCAAATATTTTTTATAATTTATAACTTTAATAAGAATAAAATTTCTTCTTTATATATAAATTTATATACAAATATCTAACTTATAATCTAATTTTTTTATAACATAAAGTTTTGAACAATCGTTATAAGTTTATTAATATTTATTTTTAATCTGGCATCATCTGATACTTTTTTCACAAGATAAATGTATGATATTCTTTATAACAATTTACATTGATAGAGTTTTGTTGTTAAATGTTCAAATACTAATATTTAATTATTTAACTAAAAATTTTTTCTTTTACAATACACAAAAATTTGAACCATCATTACATTAAATTTTCTATTCTTTATTCCTAATTTGATAGTCTTACATTTTATCATTCTCTTTAAAAAAATATTATATAATATTTTTAAATATTTCTTTCAAAAAAGGTTTGTTATGGCTTTCTTGTTTGCATTTTTTTGTTTAGAATATCATATTTTTCACTCTTCATATTAAGTAACAGAACATGCATGATTATATAATTAATATTTTTTATTTAATATTTTCAGTTGCTGTGCAGAAAATTAGATTTATCAAACAAAGTTGCATTAAAATTTGCATACATGATTGTATTTTTTTTTTTAGAATATTATAATTCTCTTTCCTTGTGTCAAGTAACAGAACTTATATAATTATATAATTAACATTTTTTAATATTTATAGTTGTCACACAGAAAATTATATTTATCATACAAAATTGCATCAAAATTTGCATATATGTTTGCTGTTTAGAGTATTATATTTTTCTCTATCTATATTAGGTAATATATTCTGCAATGATTAATAATTATTGATATTCATTAGTTATTTAATGTTTATTGTTTGTTGTGCAAGAAATTGGATTTATCAAATAAAAAGTGTATCAAAATTTACATATATGTTATTCCAATACTTATGATATAATTAATGTATCAATTTTTTTTTATTAACCAGTAATCTTAGATATTGCTACTTATAACTTCAATCTATTATACAATGTTTTAGTTACTTGCATATTGTTGTAGATTATTAGCCACAGTGTCAAATTCACAGTCTAATAAATAGGTTTGTTTAAGGCTTGTTAATTGTAACAAAGTACTAATAGTAGCACTTTGATTCTTAATTTGGCTAATTTATAATTTGATATCTGTATCTATTAAGACTGGCAAGCAATAATTCTAGAAAGACTTTGTATAATTTGCTGACTTAATTTACTGATTGTAAATCAAAAATCTTTACTAGTGCTCTTTCTTTCAAATTAATTGTATTATTCTAAATATTCAGATAAGTTGAAGTAGTATTTTATAAAGAATAATAGCCATTGTTTTATTTATTTCAAAATTAAGCTAATAACTCTAAATATTCAAAATTAAAAATTTGTCTGATTGGTCAGCATAAATCAATTTTCAGGTAACATTTATATATTTTAAAAAGTACTTTTTGAAAATAAATATTTTGCTATAAGAAAATCAGTATAAAAGTTATTTATAGTTTTAAACATTAATATTTACTATGCAAAGAATTCAAAAAAGATAAATAAAAACCAATTGATTAGAAAATATTATTAAATACATTCAGATTATTATTTGAATAAAATAAAATAAATCATTATTATACAAAAAGTTCAGAAAAAATAGAATTGAAGCTCTAGATTAATATTAATTATTTTATGTAGTTTGCTACACATTATTCTTAGTATAGTGTAATAATATTTTTATCATTTTTTTTCTTTTTAATGAATTTTATTTGTTACAGAATTAACAATTGTCATTTATTTATTTGGTATATTAAAGATTACAGCATAATGCATTGCTCAGTTATTGTTTATTTGCTAAATTTCTTAATAAATTATAATTTGCAAAAACATCAGTTCATATTTATTGGATATTGTTCAATACTATTAAGCTATAGATTTTGTGTGATTTGAAATAGAAATTAACAATTTTGGATTTTTTAGATAAAAAGTCTAGATGAATTCTAGCAAAAATACCATGATTACAAAAACTTTATATGAATAACAGCTAAATCAAATAACAATTTTAATATTCATCAAAGATGAAATTTACCAGGTATGCTATTTTTCAAAAATAGCTTGAATAATTGATATTTTGTATATTAAGTAAAAATGTTCAGCATCTTAAAAAAACCCAACCTTTACTTTATTTTAAGCTGTAAACTCTAACCCTAAAGTAACTTAAAATTTGAAGTAAATTTTCTATAGATTATATAATAATAATTAAGAATATATCATAATGAATTTTACCTTTAGTAAATATTAAATAAATTCTTTTTTTTAATTATAGAACTTATTAAAATTTAGTCTTAGTGCATAAACTATATATTTTTTTAACATTATAAATTAATGTTTCAAAAATAAAAGTTTATAAATATATAAAATATATAGAATTTATAACAAAATGCAAAAAAAAATTTGTTATTGTTTTATATAACTTTAATAAAAAAAGTATCAAAAGTGTTAATGCATGTATAAATTAAGAGTTAATTGCTATTGGTTCAAATACTAGAAGTTAAATCACATAACTAAACATACCTAATTAGGTAATAATCATTGCACAAGTTCAAATTTGGCAGTGGCATATAGATGCATATCTGAAAAGTTAGGTTATAATTATACACCTTTTGTTTATATATTTTTTGGTATATAACTTTTTTTTCTAAAATTTAGAAATTTTAACAGCCTGATTGGTTTATTTGACCCTTTTTCAAAGACTAGCATATTTGTCTAGCTTTATGAATTCTAGCTCTATTTTATAATTCTAGTTTTTACAGTATCACTGTTAAAAGTTCAGGCTACTTCTCTACTCAGATCTTCTAAATAAGCTTCTGTCTTCTTGGTTCCTATGTTTTATATAGCCACAGAGACTTATTATGGATTCATACCATCCAGTATCAGTTTGTGTTCCTTTATACAAGGTACAACTATTGCATAAATGCTATGTGACCTTCTAGTTAGGCTGGTATAACACAGATAACAGGTATCTGATCCCAACTAATAGTAAAAGACAGTTAACTATAACATAAAATGAATTTCAAATTTTTGCTAATACTGAAATTTGAACTCTAAACTTGCCACTTGGGAGTTAATAATCTGACAACTTCACTAGATTATTATACGCTTACATTCTTTAAGTTGCTTTATTACAAACTAAGCTTTCTAATATACTATTTATAGTTATGCTATATTCAACATTTAAGTTAACTTTTTAAAATCTATTTTAGCTATTAATAACTTTCTATCTTACTATACTTCTATCTTATATAATAACTATCTTTTTTTACTTTACTTTTCTAAATAACTCTTTAAATTTTTAGATTGCTAGTTTATTTTAAACAATAAGCAATTTAAATAACAAAACTACTTATCACTAAATTCTTCCAACTTATTTAAATTGCTAAAACCAAATATATTACTAACTCATATATCTGTTATATTATTAATACAGTTATTATTCCTACTTTCAAATATCATTTTCAAAACATTGTAGTTAGCCAACCTATTTGCAATAAATTTTTACTTAGCATATTGGTCTGGTTAAACTTAAAGCCAAACTTTACTATACAATACATTTTAGTACTTTTTTACATCTTCAAATCTACAACATCAAACATATTTGAAACATTTAATTACAACATTATATTTCTAATCTTTTCAAATAATTTAATAATTCTAACCTATTAGACACATCTACTTATATTTGAATCCAACAATTATAAAATAACTTTTGGTTTTCTACCAATATCTTCTTATATTTAAAACTAATTATTGATAATCCTAACTGTCTAATTACAAATTTTAAAATAATTTAGCCTATTAAGCATATTGGTTAAATATTTTCAATTAACCTAACTTACAATATTTTATATACTTTAAATAATAAAACTATTTTTCTTAAAATTTTTTTTTCTTCTTATTCCAAATACTCTGTTTTTAAAAAACAACTTAGATATTACAAATTTCTTTTTTTTTAATCAACTTACTATATATAATAATTTATGCTTATTAATATTGACAACATATTTTTCTTAAACTAAACAAACTCTTTAAAGGTATTATACTTTAATAATTTACTATTCTTGAGAATATTACTACTAGTCATTCTTATCAACATACTTTATATAATTACTTTAATTTATCTTAAACAAACTACTTTTCTTATACAACTAGTTATTTTATTTCTAATATCAAACTCTGACTATTTACTGTTTTTAATAAACAAATAATTATTGATAAGATCAGAAAGTATAATAAACCTACAGGCCTTACTTTTATTACTTACTAACACTGCTTATTCCAGTCTTAGTTTTTTAATCCCTATTCTATTTCTTTCTTTACTATTACTATATAACCTAAATATTATCTTAATTCTAATTTAATTATTAACAAATACACTATTTTTATTTTTACAAACTTTGCTACTAAACTATTCTGTTATATTAATTCTGATAAAACTCTTAATCTACATGTCAACTTTTTTGATATTGTATACTTTGTAGCCATATAACATTTTTTATATATCTTATCTTCTTCTTTATTAACAATCAACTTATAACAACTATCTTGTATCTTTCAATCAAACCAACTTACTTATAGTCTACAACCTATTGCTAACTTCAATTACAATTTATTAACTATTTCACTCTATACTGATAGTTCTGTTATTGATCTTGGTATTTTCTAATACTCTATAAGCATAGATTAGGTTCAAGTAGATAACTTTGTAACTATTTATTTATTTTAAACATAATTTAAACTTTAGTTATATTTCTTCAAAGTTGAAATTTTTGCTATCTTCTTAGCAATCATTACTGCTTCTAAGAACTGTTTTGTTTATATCTTTATTGACTTATAATTAGTAATCTTTAACTACTATAATATTTGCTTATTAGCATTTAAGCTTTCTTATATTCATATCTTATACTTTTCTATTTGGCAAACTCTCATTAACTTTATTAACTTATATAATATTTAGTTATTTTTTACAAAGTTACTGTTACCAAGATAACCTATTTAATAATCTTACTAACCAACTTGTTTACAATCACCAAATACCACTTTTTTTAATATTCTTAATTAATAACTTTTATAATCTTGCCTATATTTTATTTATTAACTAATTTTTTATTAAAATTTCTATTTAATACTTTATTTATACTTCTATTAAGCTTATATTATAATACTTTAAACATTCTAATATTGCTTTTAACAATGGTCTACTATAACATCTGATATCAACTAAAAAACAACTTGGCTCTATATTAATAATAATTAAAAAATCTCTTATTTTACTTACAACTTCTAGTTTTCTAGTTTGAAAACCTTTCATATTAAAATTCTTCTAAATAAACTACTTGTTTCTCATACTTTTTACAAACATAAATTCTTTTATTCTTCTTTTTGTCATAAATATAAACAAATTAGTTCTTCACTATACTAAGTTACTTGCTCTTCTATCCAAACTATTTATTATTTTGTCTTTAATTCTTTTAATTACATCTTAAATGCAACTGCTCTTAATATGTTTACTAATCTTGTTTCTAATTTATATAAAGAAATTCTTATATTTAACAGTTTTATACTGTATAAATTTTTATATATAATATCTTTTACTTTAACTTTAATTTAAAAGCAAGCTTTTTTTTATAAAAACTTTAATTAAATTTTAATAACATTTTTTTTTTTTTTAGTTAAAGTTCCTGTCTATAGAAGTTGATGTTTTTATTCATATATTTGGACATGGGTGCCTTCAGAGGCTCCCTTATATTGGAGGTTACAACTAGCTACACATGCACTTTTGGTGTCTAATTTAAGTGGTTTGCCTATACATTACTATACAGGTTCTACACTAGGTGCCATATCTGCAAGCCAACTACAGGTCTTGCTTATTTAAATCCTCTGCATATGTAGTTCACTATGTCTTACAGAAACATCTTTAAGGCTACACCAATTTAAAGTACTCGATGCCTTTAAGTACCTTTAGAACTAGTTTATCCTTGACAGAAAACTTACTAGAACCTTCTATGTTCCACATATAGCTGATCTAGTTTTATGCAATATGCTATAGTTACCTAACACTTGCAGTCATAGTGGTAACCTGTTTAACTACTACATTACACTATTTCTACTCTTGTAAAATTTACTAGAACCCCAGTACCTATCATCATAATGTCTTCTCTATCATCCCTTACTAACTACTACTCAGGACCAACAGAACTCCTCCGACTTTTAATCCAAATAGCTTAGTATGGTATACTTATGTATCCTTTTTCTTCGATGATTTTGGTGGTCTAGTTGGTTATATGCTCTTTTATACATCTTGACATCTGGTTTATCTGCCTATCTCTTTAAGGGTATTTCATAAGCTTCCATCAGTCTAACTGTACTGTCAAAAGTTCATGCTATTTCTTTACTTAAGAATTTCCAAGTGGACTTCTGACTCTTCAGTTTCTTAGTTTACTGCACCCAGTGGTCTTATTGTGGGTATGCACTTAAGTCTTATGTGATACCAGTTATTAACATTCCTCTATTTATGTATAACATTATACTTAGCATAGATGCCCTGAGCTCCCATTCGAGATAGTATAATTTAAGGTTACAAATACACAAATCCAACTGATCATTAAGAGACAGTTTGTCATAACACAGGTTAATTTCCAAATTTCATCATAGGTGGGATTTGAACCTTATACCTGCCACTTGGAGGATAACAACCCAACCACTATACTAGGATTGCCATCCTCTAATTTTAATAAAATTAAAGATATAGCCTTATTTTTATTATTAAAAATATATATTATAAGTTAATCTTTGATTTAAATAAACTTAGTAAAAGCATAATTCTATTAATAATTTATAAAATAAGTAGGTTAGTTACTAAAAAAGTGCTTAGATAAAATGTTCTAAAATAGATAATAATTTAACAAATATTAAAAAAAACTAAATATTAAGTTAAATAGTATTTAGTTATACAAAAACAGTATTATTTATTTGATACAGTATAAAAACTAATAAGTTTATAAGTAATCTTCTAATAAATTACAAATATAACAATTAAAATATGAAATATATCACATTTGATTTAAATTTTATAAATCAGATTAGATTTAAATTATAAAACTGTTATAAATTAGATTAGGTTTAAATTAAACTTATTAAAATATTAAATTAGATTTAAGCTTTGTTTATTAATTTGTAAAATTTAATTATTATTTTTTTTTAGTATTAAGATAACCTTTTTGGTCTTTTGGCTTTTATTAATAACTTTTTTAATAATATAATTCTATAAACTACTACAGAAAAAATGTACAATTGGCTATATATGTAATTTTCTATATTACTTATTTAAAAAATCTGCTTAAAGGTTCTCTACTAATTCTTGTATCTAACATTCTGCTTAGATGTACTATTTTAAATCTTCTAAATCTACAATCTGTATTAATATTATTGGATTATATATAGGTTATTATCTTAACTTTAGAACTATTTTATTTTAAATTAAACCTTTTAGAGCCTTTTGTATTTATTTTTATAACTAACTCAATATTATTATAGCAAAACCAATACTTGCAATAGGGCTTATTATTAAACTGCTATTTTTTTACAAAGTTTACTTAAACTCTAATAATACTTTATAGCATATTTAAATTACTTTAGTACATTCTGCATTGTTATCAGACTTTTAATTCAAATAGCTTGATAGAACTATAACTAATTTATTAATATATTAAATTAGTCTAATATACTTTCTTCTGGTTTATTTTGCAGTCTGGTTGGTAGTACCTTTTATCCAAAGGCTCTTGTCTATTCAGTTTTTTTACATTGGTATTTATTTTTTAAAACTAGCCTTTACAGTAGTATTGTTAAAGATTTGTACTACTTCTTTATTTAGGTCTTCCTAAATGAACTTCTTGTTTCTTCATTTCAACAAATTTATATAATTACAAGAACTTATCTAAAGTTTGCACTATCTGATGCTGGTTTGTATTTTTTTGTATAACTAGTTATATAAATGCTTATGACTTGTTAGTTATGCTAATATAATTATCATTATAAGTATTTTAAGCTAATATTAAAAAACAGTTGCTTTAATATAAGTAATACATAGATAATTATCTAAATATTTATTCTTAATAAGTTTTAAAAATATAATCTACTATTTGAAGATTAATAACTTAGTTACTACACTAAGTTATCACATCTTTGTAAAATTTAATTATATTTAATATAATTTTAAAAAATTCTTATATTATTATTCAAAATATCTAAAATTAAAATTTTGTTTAAATACAAAATATAGTAACCTAGTGAAGTAAACAGATTGTTAATCTTTAAGTAGCAGATTTAGTATTTAAATCTTATGAGTAACAAATTTTGAAAATTATATTTGTGTTATAACAACTGTTTTGTAATTAGTTAGATTAATATATTTGTAACCTATCTATATGAAGTATAATATTATATAGGTCGTATCATCACTTCTAATACATCATATTTTATAAAATAAATTAAAAAGCTTATTAATAATATTAAATCTAATAACTGT
>CAJVQA010006643.1:0-14684 GCA_910591915.1 Cetraspora pellucida | reverse complement strand
TTTTATTTATTAAAAATTTTATTATTATAAAAAATATATCTTATTTTATATTATATAAAAATTTAATAAAAATTAATTATAATAATAAAAAGTTTTATTAGTAACAGTTTGTTTTTTTAACTTAAATAGTTATGTTAATACTTTATTAAGATTCTTAAAATTACTATTGCAATTATATAGATATACCTAATAACTAAGCCTAATATTACTCTGCTACTCTAATAACACCTAAGTGCAACCTGTTATATTACTTTAAGCAAAAGTAAGCTGCTTGTCTGACTACTTAAAGTTTATAATAAAAGAGTTTTCTTCTTTTTACAATAAGCCCCAAAATTGTCTTCTTGGCTTTATTTTTAATTTGCTTTTTCTTTTTTTTTGTTTTTTCCTTTTTTTTTTCTAATTCTTGCTAACTAGCCTTTTTCTTTTGCTTGGATTCTTTTTTTTCTTTTAAGTTTTTTTTTTCATTTTGCTAGTTATTTTTGTTTTTTTTTTCTATTCATTAACTTTTTTACATTGTATTCTTTAGACTTGTTCATAAAAGGTATTCCAAATAGTTTTTGCTAATATATTAATAAATCATTGTTTTGTTCTTGTATCTAGAAGCTGTGCTAATCTGTCTTGAGTTGTTTTTGGAATTAGGCTTTTAATTAGTGCTTTTCTTATTTCTATTTCTTCTGTTTCTGTTTTTTCAAAAAATACTATATATAATATATAAGACAGAACTTTGGTTTTTTCTTTTTTTTTTAATCCTTTTTATGCTGTTGCAATAGACACTTTCTGTATTTTTTTTTAAAAGCTTGCTTGTCTCTTGCATACTATCAGATACCCTTATGTTTTTTTGACTTTATCTTGGCATATTTGGCATTTTGTATTTACATAAATCTGGTCTTCTTATATTAAGTTTCTCTAATATCAGAAGTTTGTTTAATATACATTTTATAAAAGCATTTCTTCTTATGCTGCTTCTTTTTGTTGTACAATGTACTACTTTGATTAACTTTAGCCTTTTTCAAAAATATATTCAAACATAAATCATTACTTCTGTTGGTTCTAGACTTTTGATCATTATTGTTTCTCTTTATTTTGCACTTAGTCTGGCATTTGTTACTAGCTTGTATAGAAGTCTTGCTAGCATATTTATTCATTTGTTTTCCTACTTTAAGCAGTACTCTATTTCTTTGCAACTGACTTTTTCTATATATATAATCTTTGTGTTTACTGTTTTTTTTTTGCAAAGCTATTAGCTTTATTATTCCATTTATCTTTGCTATAGCTTTTTACTTTAAACTACTCTATTTGTATGTTTTTTTGTTCTAACTAAGTTGATTATCTTTACTATTCAAAAAGCATTCTTTCTCTTAAAAATTCTATTTCTATTTGTATATTCAAACCCTCTACTAATACATATTTCTAATTGCAGCATTACTATCTGTAAATATTTCTATTTTTTTTTTTTCTGATATAGTTAAAATTGCTGCCCATATTGCTAATAACTTAGCTGCAATTAATGTTGGCTACCCTTTTACTTCTAATGCTATCCTTTCTTCTAACCAGTTTTGTGTTTCACTTGTTTGCACCCATTCTATACTCATATTTCTATTTGTTGCTTCTTCTCTATTTTGTCTGTTTGCTGCATTATCAATATATATCATATATTTGTTCTTGTCTTCTAGTATGTTTTTCTTAAGAGTTTTTACTATTTCTTGCATAACATTCTTTTTTAATTTTTGCTTTTTGACTAGCTCTATTTCTAAGTTCTCTAGCATTCTTAGTCTTGTTAGCTTTTGTTCATTTTCTTTTAATTCTTTTGCTCTTGTATAGCCTGTTAATTAGTCTATTACTGTCTTAATTATATTGTTGCCTTTTACTATTAGTATGTTTAAAATTACTTTTATCTTGTTATTAATTCTTATTTATTGTTAACAGCCATTTTTTACTGCTTCTTCTTCACTAATGCACTTATTGTATTTGCTAATTTCAGTAAATAGATTGCTTTCTATACTTTATATTTGCCAATGTTTTATTAATAATTTCTTATTTTTCTTCTTAATTATTTTCTCTAATTGTCTGTCATTATTGTATTATATATAATTTATTTTTTTTTTCTATTTTTTAACAAACTTTTCTACTTAATCTTCATTGCTTGTATATTATATTTATCTGTCTTAAAGAGTTCTTTAACCTCTCTGCTCTTTGGTTTATTCAGTATTTTTTTTGCTTCTATCTTTTTGAACTATTCTGTTTTTTTGCTTTTGCTTGATTGTTTTTAATAACTTTTAAGTTGCTGTTATATAATTAGTTTTTTATCTTTTGTGTTAAATAGTTGGTTTAGATATATTAAGTCTGTCTTACTTATTTTAGCTTTATTTTTTTTTACAGTTATGTCTTTAGTAGCTCAACTATTTTGTGACCATAGCTGTTTGTTGTTCATAGTTTACTTTCTGTACTTATACTTATTTTTAACTCTTTTGCTTTAACTATTGTTAAACAGGCTAAATTGTTTTTCTAACATGTTTTATCTTTTGGTAACTTCTCTAGTTTCTATATATTTTTAGTTAATTCTGCTCTTTGGTAACCTTGTGTTATTCTTAGTTTTGTTAACTGTTCTAATTTATTTTTCTATTAAGTCTTGCTAATAGATTTTTTACTTGTTTTATTATTAATTCCTGTCATAATGTTTTGCAGTTGTTCAGATCTTTGTGTTCTATTATGCAATTTTTTAGTATTCTTAATAAGCTGCTTTTTTGTTTTGCCAAACATATTATTGGTTGGTATACTTTGTTTATTTCTTTTTCTAATATTTTTATTAATTGCAACATATAACTTAACTTTGGTATTATTACTATATTGTTTATATACAGTATATTATCTGGCTTATTGTTATTTTCTTGTACTTAAGGTCTCTTATTGTTTGACTTATTATTTTTTTTGCCTTTTTTTTAACTAGAACTTCTCATATTTTGTTGTTAAGCCAAATTTCCAAAGAGCAAACTATCTTGTTTCTTGGTTCCTCTATTATTTTATTTTCTCTAAATATTATCTCTTTTTTTATTTTGATTTTTCTATTTATTATTATTAGTAGAGGTTTTTTTTTTAATTTTAATAAGTTTTATTTATAATAAAAATAAATTGAGTTTAATAACTACAGTTTTTTAATTTGGATAAATTTTGTTTAACAACTATTAGTAACAAAAACATTTCTAAATCTAGTGAATTTGTTTAAAAGTTGTTAGTAATTTTGTTGAAATAGATGCTTTATAAATAATTTTTATAGATGTAATATATTAATTAGTTACTTATGACAATTATGTGTAAGTTAGATATGCATAACAAATTGATAAAGGTAATTAATATTATTTATTAATTTTTGTGAATTTGGTTCAAATACTACTATTGTCTTTTCAATTTTGAGTAAATCGAGTCTGATAATAATAAATTCAAATGCAAATTATTAGTGATAAAAGTTTTTTTCAAATTTTGTAAATTGTTCAAAGTTATTATTTTTAAAATTAATATAATGAATAATATTTATTTATTTTTTTTTTTTGGTATTAAGGTGACCTCTTTGGTCTTTTGACTTTTATTAATCACTTGTTGGCATTGTGGTTCAATGAACCACTACAGGAGAGCGTACAATTGGCTATATATGTAACTTTTCTATATTACCTATTTAAGGAGTCCGCCCGAAGGTTCCCTACTAATTGCTATACCTAACACCTCTGCTTGGGTGTTCTACTTTAAACGCTCTGAATCTGTAACTTGTGTTAACATCACTGGTCATCTCAGATGTACCAGATCATTGTCCTCAACCTTAGGACTAATTTATCTTCGAAGTAAACCTCCCAGAGCCTTCTGTACCTATTTTTACAGCTAACCTAGGTATCGCTATAGCAGAACCAACATTTGTGGTCAGGGCTGATCATTAAACTGCTATGCCCTTGTAGAGTTCACACAAACTCTAGCATCTACTTCACAGCATATCCGAAATACTTTAGTATACACCTGCTGGTTCACCAAACTCCCAATCCAGATAGCCCGATAGGACTTACGACCAGTCCATTGATATATCAGGTTAGCCCGATATCCTTTTCCTCCAGCTCGATCTGGCAACCTGGTTGGTGGTACCCCCACCTAGAGGTTTTTGCCTGTTCAGCTACTTCGACCTTGGTATCTGTTTTATAAGGCTAGCCTTTACAGTAGGGCCATCAAAGATCTGGCTACCTCTCTACTCGGGTCTTCCCAAATGAACTTTTTGTTACCCAATTTCAACAGATTTACATAGCTACAAGGACTTATCTAGTATTTGCACCACCTATTGCCGATTTGCATTCCTTCATGTAACCACAACCTTGTCCCAAAAGACAATGTCATGTGACCTGTTACATGAATGCCCCATGACCTACCAGTCATGCTGATGTGACCGCCATTACAGGTATCCTAAACCAATCATTAGTAATAGTTGCCGTAATACAAATATTACATAGGTGATTATCCAAATTTTCACTATTGATAGGATTTGAACACCCAACCTACCACTTGGAGGGTTGACAACCTGACCACTTCACTAGGTCGCCACACCTCTATTATATCTTTTCTAAGTTCTAACAATAATCATATCTCTTAACAAATATAACAAATCAGATATCACAAAAAATCATATATAAACTACATATACTTATGTTTATATAGAATAGCAGATCAATTATATTTATATTCTAATATCTGTTTATCAATTAAATAAACTATTAGAAAAATTAATATATAGTCGATGCTTTGAATTAATTATAGTACATCTTATAATTACATTTTAATATTACAAATCTAAGTAGGCCTTGACTATCATAGTCAGTTTAGGTTACAGATAAAACTATCAAAGTTTTAATTCTTGTATATAGTTTTTATTTTGTAGTTTACAATCTTAGTATATTTTAATATATAGTATATTAATATATACAACTAAAATTACTAATAAAAATATAAGTAAAACCTTATCTTAATACTAAAAAAAAAAAATATTAATAATTGATATTATATAAAACTTCAGTACAAGTCTATAATAAGATCACTAGATACAAAAAATAAAAGAACTAAAAAGTTAAAAGTCTATTTAGAAATCTTAAATAAAAAAATAATATAAACTTTTAATAATGCTATTAAACTAATAAAAGTTTATGAAACATCTTTAAATAAATAATTAAATAAACTAAAGAACAGATATATAAGAAAAACATATATACTAATTAGTTTATCAAAATTGCTAAAGAAAATAAATACAAAAGTATACTATACATATTTAATAATAAAATAACTTATTTGACAATATAACTTACATTATAAGTTACAATGTAAGTTATATACATCTTATATAACTTACAAATATATAGTACTAAAGTTAATTAAGATTATAATAAAGTTAATTAGCATTAAGATATAAGGCATAGCAGACTATTTTTTTTAATCCTTGATATGATAGAATAATACAATACATAATGCAGTTATCCAAAAAAATAGAATTAGAAACATTAAATAAAATAAAAGCTAACAAAGTCTTGACTTTTGCTAATAGCAAAAAAAAAAAATTTTGAAAATTATATTTCTTAATTTTAGCATTTCTAAATGCTAAAATAAGATATATAATAATTAATATAAGTCAGATTATAATATTAGAGCAACTCAAATTATAGTATTAATTGCATTTATTTTATCTATAAGTTATGTAAATTATATATAAGTTACATTCTAAAATAAAAAACTTATATCAGTTAAAATAACTTATATAAACTACCTATCTATAACTATATTAGACTATTTGAATTAATAATCTAAAACGTTTTGTTAATTCTGAGTAACAGTTAATAGAAGATAATAAAAAAGATATCAGAAAAGATATGCATTAGAGTTTAAATAAATTTTACAAAAGTAAAATAATTTAATAGTTAACTTTAACTACAAGTATTGGTTTTGACTATAATGCAACAAAGTAAACTATAAATAAAAATATAAAAAAGTTTAAAAGTTTTCTTTAAAAATAAATTAGTTTTAAGATTAAGACAAAATTCCAAGTTCTAGATAGTCTGATAAAGTTAATAAAAAAATTGTAAAATTAAAAGGTTTAAAATAGAACATCTAAGCAAAGATATTAAATATAACAACTAATAAAAAATCTTTAAATGTACTTTTTAAATAAACAAGTATAATATATTCTCTGAATAATAAAATATTTTTACTTGAAACATCTTATACATATTAGTTAACTAAGTTTTAAAATAATGCATGCATAAATGTAAAACACTGTTAGTGCATTTTAGTAAAATCCTTTAACTTTTATTTAAATTTTTTATTAGAAAAAAAATTTTTAAATTTAAATCCAAATTTTTTTACAGATCACCAAAATTACAGGTCGGAATGCCTCGGAATCATGATTAGCAGGGTCGGAATTAATTAATTTTGCCCAAGATCACTCATGACCTACTCATTGAGTAAAGCTGCCCAGCTGATAATTTTGGTTAACTTGTATTGCTAAATGCTGGCCTAAATCCGATGGACCGATCCGGAATTTTGGATATCATTTTTAATTAGTGTGCCAAGATCGGTTTTTGGGTACACGTGTTTGTTATTCTGTCGGGCTGATCCGGAATGATCACGCTATTGGTGGTGTTTCATCACACCACGCGACAATATATAAACTGTCGGTGAATGAGCAGCATCGGATTATTAACCATCGCGTACTTGACATATAAAAAGCTTTGTAGTATTTCATGTGTATTACGCGATTCTTTAATTTACAAATCAAAAATTGTCTGATTCAGACTCCACATAAAGAACGTTGACAATTATCGTTATAAACCTTGCATAAATGAGTGCTACCGATAAAATTTCTACATGTAGGGTTTGCTACAATTCTGCCTCAGAGTATCCACCCATCACTGACTCATGCGATCATGAACATAACATCTGCCGTGCTTGTGTCGTGAAACACATCCGGTCTGAAATTTTCAAAGGAAACGTTGTTAATATTGTATGTCCTAGTGCTAGTTGTGAAGTTGTTCTTGGTTATTGCGACGTTAAACGGTTAATCCCGGCAGATTTATTTGAGCGGTAATTATAAAAAAAATGACGATTCGGAATTTTAGATACTGTAATTCATGTTTTTTTTTAAAAAAAAATAGTTATGGGTTATTCTTGCTACGTCAAGTAATTCGACAACTCGAAGATTTCCGTTGGTGTAAGCGTCAAGGCTGTGGATGGGGCCAAGAACATAGTTCAGGAGGTGGTATCATACTTAAATTAACAAATGCTAAATTAAACACTAATAATTCATCCTTTTGGTTATTTTTTAGATGAAGCTCCAATCATGACTTGTCATGCTTGTAAATTTAAAACTTGCTACACATGTGATGTACCCTGGCATGAGGGAATTACTTGTGAAGAGTTTAAACAACAAATGGAAGATGATCCTCATGGTGCAGCTAACAATGCCTATCATGATCGACACACTAAACAATGCCCTAAGTGTAAATGGCCGATAGAAAAGAAAGATGGGTGTGAACACATGACTTGCATCTGTGGTTTTGAATTTTGTTGGTTGTGAGTGACATTTTTTGTTTGTGTATATTTTTTTTAAGGGGCAAGTTTTGATATTTTTGTTCCTAATCTTCAGATGTTTATCGGATTATGACCAAATTCGGAAAGAAGGAAATCATAAACACAAGCCAACATGTCAGCATTTTGCACCTTTGATAGAAGACGAAGACTACGAAGATGACGAAGACGACGATCTTTACGTTTATTAACGACATTACTCGAATTATTCATATTGGGGTATGAATAATATTGTCATGCTGATTTTATAATCAGCAATAAGAATTTAAATATTAATGTTAATAGTTTATATGATACGTAGAAAAGAATATTATCGATAATCAAGCTGACATATTCATTGCTAATGGTCTAATGATCCGTTATTCTAAAGCAAAAAAAAACAAAAAATAAAGCATTCAAAATTATTACATTATTAAGCTTGCTATGTTATTCTTTAATATCACGATATTTAGCTTCCATAACGTTTGGTCCATATTTGTTGTTTTCGAATTATTAGTATCTTGTAATGGAACGTTAATTTCTTGTTCAGTATAGAATCAGCCAAGGATCCCCTGAAAGTTTGGGTGATAATCTACGTATAATTTATAGGTGACAATTCGAAAATGCTGCAGCAGCCGCCGATAATCAAAAATTTATTTTGGATAACCAAGAACTTGGACATTCTATTTGAAAAACTATTTTCGAGTTATAAAAAAAAAAACATTAGGTAACTTCGCTCATTCGCATTATATGACGAAATAAAATATATGCTGCGGCAATTTCATAGATTATCACCCGAACTCTGAGGGTGATTCCTTCAGTATATGGCCGAAGTAACCGAATTTCTTTAAATATCACTTCGCTGTTATTATCCAAATATCCTATAGCTTTGACAAATGCTCTTTCACCATTCATTCTAGTTGCAATATATTCAATTGTGACGCCATTCGTTTTTTGATAATTTCCACGTGAATCTGAAGCAGCAAAAGTCTTTGAAATAACGGTTTGCGGTTCTGAAAATCTAATAATTGAAGAATCGTATCTCCAAATAAAAGTCCAATATCTTTATTGTTATCATAAACTGCTTGAATCTTTTCAATTGAAGACGAATATATCTCCTCAATTACTTCTCGTGAGCGTTTCATTTCACTAGTAATTCCAAAAATGGAAGGCAACATGTCTTCAAAATGTTTTTTTTACTTGGTTCAATTGTTCATGCATCGATATCATTGCTGGATAAAATGGTCGTGTAGGTGGCCAAATACGATTCAAGATTCTTTTTATAAGTTTATAAGCACCAAAACCAAGGACTCCGCTTATTAAGGAATGCATGGTAGGTTGAAAAAATAAGAAGGTTATTATAGTCAGGCCATGGTTAACAGGTTGACCTGTGTTTTTGCGGATTAGACTAGAAATAACCGATTCTTATAATTATGAATAATTGATAGGAACCACACTAGTACAGGAAACAGCAATGTTAATATGTTAAAAAAGCGCGTACGAGTATTAAAAAAAAAAAACAATCGTCCATCCTGGTTTTTAATTTTCGATGCTTTTAAAAAAGCTAACTTACACATTGGAGTGTGCGGTACACTATAAAAATCAAAACTATGTGTGGCATCATAGAAAATTCTAATATAACAGATTTTTAAGTGATTATTTCCTGATTAACTAATCGATGCATTTTATATATAAAAATGAGTCGCATTGTTTTAGATGCGTTGTTTGCATTTTATCTTTTCTTCAAAAATTTCGATTCATGCGTTTTATGACTACAAAGTTACAGTGTCTTTTTTTTTATTACATATGATAGAATTTTTTTTTTTTTTTAATATAAGCAGTCACACTAGTGCTTTATTAAGATTTTTGAAATTACTATTGCAATTAAATATACTAACAACTAAGTCTAGCATCACCCGACTACCTTAATGGCACCTAAGTGCAACCTGTTGCATTACCTCCAGTAGAGGTAAGCTGCTTATCTGATTACTTAAAGTTCGAAATGAAAAGATTTTTTTCCTTTCATGACAAGCTTCCAAATTGTCTTCCTAACTTCCTCTTCAATTTGTTTTCTTTTTTCTCTTACTTTTTTTTTCCTTCTATTTCTTGCTAACTAATTTTTTTCTTCTTGCTCAAATTTTTCTTTTTCTTTTGTTTTCTTTTTTTTACTTTGTTTGTTATTCCTCTTTCTTTTTCTGTGTTAATTTTTTCATAGTATATTTTTTAGACTTGTTCATAAAATATGTTTATGTAATGATTTAAATTTAGAAAAATTTTCTTAATTGATTAATTGAACTGAAATATTTTATATCAACTGATTAAACTGATTAAGATTACTTTATATTTTATCTTCAGAAAATCTCAAATCTATATTCAAATTTTTGTCTTCATCTTGCTTATTCTTTATATACTTTTTTGAAATTCTTGTTTATTCCTGATTCTTTTATCTGATTATTGATTCTCAACCAGTTGTACAGGTCAACTAATTAAAAATTTACTTAATTGGGTATCTAAAATTTTTTAGCTTGGATCAGTTAACTGATTATAGTCTAACTGGTTCAAATCTTTAGTTTCATGTTGTTTCTACTACTATGTTTATAAATTGTTGTCTTGTTTTTATACTCAAAAGTTATAATAATCTGTCTTAAGTTGTTTTTAGAATTAGGTTTTTGATTAGTATTTTCCTTATTTCTTTCTGTTTTTTCAAAAAATACCTTATATAATACATAAGATAGGACTTGAATTTTTTCTTTTTTTTAAACTTTTTCATATTGTTGCAAAAAATACTTTCTATATTCTTTTTTATAGTTTTGTTTGTTTCTTACAATATATTAAATGTTCTTGTATTTCTTTGATTTTGTTTTGATAAATTTGATATTCTGCTATTATGTATATTTTTAGTCTTTTTTTTTGTTGAGTTCTTCCAAAATCAGAAGTTTGTCTAATATATATTTCATAAAAACACTTTTTTTTATACTATTTCTTCTTGTCAAATAATATATTTCTTTAAATAACTTAAGCTTTCTTCAAAAATATATCTAATTATAGATCATTGCTTCTGTTATTGGTTCTATATTCTTAATTGCTATTATTTCTTTTTTTTTAAAAAAAAAATATTAATGATAAGATTATGTTTTTAATTTTATTGAAATTCAATTAAAGTTTTTATAAAGAAAAGCTTGCTTTTAAATTACATATGAAGAATAAAGACTTAGATCTATAATCTGTGACCTAAATCTACAAGAGTGACCAAGGCTCACCTAGATTTAAATTTAAATAATAATATAAGAGAGAGAGGTATGATATTTAATTTATTAGATAGTTCAAAGATCAATTTTAATAATAGTTTGTAGTATTAAAATAGATAGTAAAGGTAAGTTAGAAGAGAAACTATGAGTTGAGTTAGTAGAAAGTATGATTTGAAACTATACAGAACATTAAATACAATAAGAAATCCATATTTATTTGTATATTTGTTAGTTTAAATAAAGAAGAGGTTTGATAGAAAGAGTAGTGATAGTATTATAAAAAATAGAAGAATTATGGATAGTAGAAATAATATCAATAAGAACTAGACCAAATAGAATAGAAATAAATGAAGATATATGTAAAGAGTTATATAATTTGAAACTGTTAAATGTAAGAATTTTAGTATATAAATCAGAAATAAGATTAGCAAACATATTAAGATTAGTTGTATTTAAAATACTATTAAGAGAATTATAAATTAAATGATAAATTGTTTGAGTTAATAGACAGATAATCCAATAGAATAAAGAGCTAGTTTGGTTACATTAATAACAAGAAGAAGAAAATAAAGAGTTATGTTTATGAAGAGTATAAGGAACAGGAAGTTTATCTATAAGAATTTTAACTCAAAAAGTTTTCAGAATAAATGAATAAAAGCTATAAACAAAATTGAAATTTTTTGATTATTATTAATATAAAGCCATGTAGCTTCCTAGTTAATGTTAAATGTAATGGTAGACCATTGTTAAAAATAATATTAAGATGTCCAAAATATTATAATGTGGTCTTGGCATATAGTTTGAATAGAGCATCAGATATGAATTTCAATAGAAAATTTATTAATGAAAGAAGTATAGTTAAGGTTATAAGAATTATTAGTTAAGAATATTAGATAAGATAATATTTGATAATTATGAATAAGTTGATCAGCAAGATTGTTAAATAGGTCATCTTAATATGCAATAATTTTGTAAAAAATAAGTTAAATTTTATAAGATTTAATAAAGTTGATAAGTATTTGCCAGATGGAGAAATATAAAGTATGAGTATGAGAAAGAGTAGATGTTGATTGACAAATATTATAATATTTGGAGATTACTGATTGTGAATTAGTAAATACATAATATTAAATTGTCTAAGTTGTTTTTTAAAAATTGGATATTTAGAATGCTAAGATAAGATTGATTCTAGTTTTTAGTCTTTATTACTAATTGTATAGAGCTATATAATATTAGAATTGGCTGAGATTACTAAGCCAAGATGGATAAAAAGTTAAATAATTTTAAAGTTTAATGAATGTCTGTTAGAACCATCAATAATTGGTTTAGGATGATGTAAAATATTAATAGGAAAGCATAACTTATTTTGTAGTTGTTGAAGTCTAATTTGAGTTATAATTTCAAAAAGATCAGAGTTGTTGATTTGTTAAAGATAATTAAAGATGTGATGCTGAAGTTAAATGTCCTATATATTATAAATATTATATAAATATGAGTTAAGCATTGTGTTATTTGGTATAGATTTAGAAAGATAAGACTTGTGTTTTGTTACAGTAAAGTATTTAGATAAGATTTGGTTATATGTAGTGTGAAGAAGAATAGTGTTATGTAATTGATATTCCAAAGTTGGAATGATTCTATATTAATAATGTAAGCAATTTGTTTGTCAGTAATTTTCTTTGTGCTAGCAATATTGATAAGATTGTAAGCCTCTTCTTTTATTAGTTTGATAGCTTAGGATTATTTGTTATTATGTGTAAACCAACATCCAAGAAACTTGAAGAGTTAATTTTTAGAAATAGAATAAATTAAAGATCCAGAAAATTACATAGAAATAGTAGAGAAGTTTGTAGCTAGAATAAACTTTGTTAGATTAATTTGGATATTGGCCATTTAATAGAAAGATATACAGTTTTAGTTATTAGATTAAGCTTCTTTTTGGACTTTGCAATCCAGAGAGTATCATTCATATAAGCTAAAACTAATACAGATATTTTTATAATTTAGGTTTAAGATAAGTGTAAGTTGGTTTTTCAAAATGCAAATAAAGAGTAACCTGAAAATTGTAAAACAATTTTATGAATTAGAAGCTCATAATAAATTTTTCAGAATAATAAAATTATAGTTTCTCCTTGATCTATATCATTTTTAATTGAATAAAAATTAGTAAGACCAAGATTAGATATAATTCAGTTTTGGTAGTTAGTAAGAAGATTGGTAAGTATATTAATGAGAATTTAAGGCATTAATATCTGTTTAAGAAACTTTGTAAAAAGTTCTAAATTGACAAAATCATATGCTTTGCTCATGTTCTAAGACAAAAGCTATAATTGTTTGTTGTTGCAACTAGTATCTTCGATAATATTGTTAAATATATATATAGAAATAGATGTGCTGTTGCCAGATAAAACAATATAGTTGTAAAAAGATAGAATAGAATATTGTGTGAGTATTAAATTAAGACAGTTAATAAGAAGTTTTGTATATAGTTTCTTAATATGTTCAACAAGGCTAATAGGTCTTGTATTAGAGAAGTTTTTATCAAAAATAGATTTTTTAGATATTAAAAAGATGCAACCTTCATTCTATTGCTTAAGTATATAAGAAGTTTGGATGTATCAATTAAAGAGAGTAACTATTGCTTGAAAAAAAGTAGGACCAGCCTATTTAAATATTTTATAACTAATTTCAGATGATTTATATACTTTGTTATTAGGAAGCTGATTAAGAGTTCTAGTAATTTTATCAAGTGAAAATTCAGCCAAGGCTGAATTATAATAGTCTGAACTAGTGGTAGCTTTTGGTTCATATTCTTTTAATCAGTTGGTTTTATTTACTATTTTGTTAAGTTGTAAACATGAATATTAGTAGGTATTTAAAGACAAATTGTTTTAAAGATAAATTTTTGATGCAATTCTTAGTGTTTATATATTTTAAAACCATTTATTAAACATGTATATCATTAATTTAATAAAATGATTATAACATTATTTTATAATAAAACTACAATTAAATAAATATGCAATTCATTTGATTAGTATTTATTTAATAAAAGTATGTTGACTTAATTCTATTTACAAGTAATTAGTTGACTTAATTTTATTTACAAATAATTAGTTGACTCAATTTTATTTACAAATGATTAGTTGGCTCAATTTTATTTACAAGTAATCAGTTGGTTTAATTTTATTACAAACAATTAATTGGCTTGATTTACAAGCAATTATGTTGTCAATTAATAATTAACATAGTATTTATTTACTATTAATATAAAATTTATTGTGTATTACTATATATTTTAAGTCACAACATAGTTTGCTAAATTATATTTGCTATAATTTGATAATAATTTAATGTAGCATTTATTTAATTAACATAAATAAATACATTTTAAACTACACAAGAATTTTATAGTGTTAGCTTTTTTATTTTTATTTATTATAAAGATGCTTCAATAAAATTACTATTATAACACTCTTTCTCGAAAATCCTGATTTCATAGCAAAATTGGGAAAAACAAAAAATTTTTTGAAAAAGCAGAACTAAAATACATTTTAACTAACTAACTAAGTATTAGCATTAACAAATAGTATAGCACAACTTTAACAGAATTAAATGAAGTCACAAGAAAGCTTTTTGCACTCTAGTCTCCTTTTTACCATTGTTGCCGACTAAGTCAGCAACTGGAATCAATACTAGTAAAGATAAAAATAAGTCTCAAGACAAATACTTTAACCAGTATACGCAAATACGATTCATTCAAGAAACTATGAATAATCAAAACAACAAGAAGAAGCGTAAAACCAATAGCAAAATTGCTATTCCTATACAAGCAAGTAATAAAAAAAATACTAA
>CAJVQA010006642.1:0-14685 GCA_910591915.1 Cetraspora pellucida | reverse complement strand
TATATGTAAAATTTAGTTGTAAACAATTTTACTTAGGAGGCCAGAGAAGGTTTACTTAATAAATTATTTAGTTATTGCTAGTTTATTATCAGAGAATTTTGGTACAAGTGATCGTCAGAAAGAGTTAATGATTTGCATTCTCATATACTTAGTTTTAGCAATTTGAATTAGTTAAAAGAACTCAGAAATAAGTAGTTTTGTTTATTAAGATTATTTGTTGTTTAAAACAGAGTTGTTACATTTACTATATTCAAGACTTTTTTTGCCTTGTTTATTTCCAAATGTTTATACTATCCACAGTTGTCTAAAGAATTTTTAGGCTTTAAAATTTAATAAATTAGTTTAAAAAAGATATAATTATATATTTTTTATAGTTCTAAATATTTTTATTTAAAAATTAAAATAGGTTATATTAATAAAATTTTAAGTAATTTAGATTTGTTTTTTTGCTCAAAATTGTCCACAATTGTTTATAATTTGTTCAGTACTGTTTCATAACAACACTGGTCTAAAGTAAACCAACAACCTAAAAATTTAAAAGATAGTTTAAAAGAGTAAAAAGGAAGAAGATAATTATTATAAGAGATAGGTATATAATGAAATGAAGAATTGTTGATAAACAGAATAGATTTTGAATAGTTAACTTGGATGTTAAGCATAATATAAAAGAATTCAGCTATAAATAATATATATGATAGTTCAGATTATGATAAGGCAATCCAAAGTATATCATCTATATATGTCAAAACAGAGCATTGTTTTTATAATAAATTAGTTATTTGGAGTTTAAGATTAGTAGTTTAAAAGGATTGTAGTTTGTAACCAGAAGTGTTTAAATATATATAAAAAATAAGTGAGTTATAATAAATACACTATAACAAAGAAGTAATAGTTTCATTTTGGTCAATACTATTATAAACAAAATAAGATAAAGTTAAATCAAGATTAGTTATAACTTAGTTGTGATAATTAGTAAGAAGCTCAAAAAGAATCTTAATAGTGAATAAAAGAAGTGAAAGATAAGAAAGTGCATGTTTAAAAAGAGTAAAGTTAACAAAGTTATAGGCTTTACTTATATCTTGTGAAAGTAATTATATGTCCTTATGATTACAAGAAACATCTTCAATAAGGTTATTAAGAATATAAATAAGAATTAAAATACTATTGTTAAAAAGAGCAACATAATTAAAAGATAAAAGAATAGGATGAGTTAAAAATATAGAGCTAAGTCAATTGATAAGAATTTTAATATAAAGTTTGTAAATATATTCAACAAAACTAATAGGTCAAGTAAGATTGAGATTATTATCAAAGATATTTTGTTTAAGAATAAGATAAATGTGACTATGTTTCCATTGTTTAGGAATTTTATTTTTCAGAAAATAATGATTAAAAAAAGCAGTAATCATTTTATAACTAATACCTATAGGACTATAGGCTTTGTTGTTAAATAGTTAAGAAAAAAATTTAAGAAGTTCTTTATTAGTAATAGAAAAGTTGAGGAAATGTTACCAAGTTGAGTTAATATAAGAGAATAAAAGGTAGTGTTGTCATCAAAAATTATTAAAGAGAGTTTAATTAATAGGTCTGTGTGCAGTTCAGTTATAAAAATAAGATTAAACATGTTATTTAATAATTTGTGAATCAGTAATAAGTTTATTAAGCAATTTTATATTAGAAAAATAGACAGTTTGGTAGTAATGATTAAGAATGCTATTGATAGCCTAAGTAGAAGTTAAGAATGTTATTGATAACCTGAATAGGATGTATTGTAAAAGTAACATATTTTTTGTCAATGGCTTGATTAATTTGTTGTTGAAGTAGGAGAGAATTCTCAAGATGGCAGTCATAAAAGAGTTGTTTTCAAATTGAGTAGGCATGTTGAAGCCATGGTTAAATAAAAGTTAGATTAGTAAAGATAAGTAATTGAAGATCACATTGTAACTATTTGTTAATTTAAGAAATGTTTTGATTAATATTGAAGATATTGGAGTGTTAAGTAAGTTTTTTAACAAATTTAATAATGTGACCAAGTTTTTTAAGAGATAAATAAAGTAGAATACTATAGGATGTATATTTGTAATTGTAACTACATTTATGAGAAACTTTGTTAGAGATAGTGTGAATAGTAGTATGAATGATAGAGTATTGAATTTTATGCCAAGTTGTTTTAATACTCTTATGGGTTTTATTATTAATAGAAGTTTTGTATAATAAAAGTTGTTAAGATAAAGTATCTCTATAGATATGACTTTATAGTTAAAAATATAATAATTAATACTAATGTTGAAAATGTTCAAGTAGAAAAGAGAATTAGAGATCACTAAAAATAGAAGTTTAACTATTATTAAGACTATAAGAAAGAAGAAATTGTATATTAAATTAGTCAGTTTAGATATAGCTAATATGACTACTACTAGTATAATTGAACCAGATTGAGTGTTTGTTGTTAAAATAAGCTTTAATGTTATATATTTGAAAATTATTAAGAAAATTAATAAATTTGTATTTAGAAGAAGAGCTGTAAGTAATGTTCTGAGTATTAAAGTTACTAAAAATCATAGGGTGAATATAAAGTTAAAAGGCTTGTTGAATCTAGTTAATTACTGTATTTTGAGTTTGATTATAAATAAAAGTATCAGTTGATGATAAATATACTAAAATAATACAATGCTTAATATTGCTTTAAAAGAAAATATCAAGTGCTATAGTATTACCAAGATTGTATATACACTATAGATATAAGGTTTAAGATGATTGTGAATCATAATAATAGTACCTTCTATAGAGGTAGAAGAGTTAAACCAGTAATAGATAAAGAAGTTGTTATTGCAAAAGAAAAGATTAGTTTTGTTTGAGATTTTGGTTTTTGTAATACTTGCAATAAATATTTTATAGTTAAAACAATAGTCTTATTATACTTCTCTTTTGGTAGATTTATTGAAATCTCTAATATTATATATAGCAATAGTTAAATGAAGATAATATAAAGTTAAATTAGATAAAAATAAAGATAAGCTATAATCAAAAGAAATTAAAAGATTGTTATCAAAAAACAGATTAGGTAAAATATAAGTAAAAATAAAAAAGTTAGATCTGAGAGAAAGGTTATAAAATATAGAAAAAAGATATAGAGAAATTACAATATGGTTAGACAAAAAAGTATTATTAAAAAGATATATGTGAGTTTCATTATAGAATGAATTAACAAAAAATGTAATGCTAAATACAGTTTTGTTGTTATTATATTTGTCAATATATTGGATTAAAGTTTAAATAGTTTAGTTATAAAAAAGTAGTAATAGTTTGTAATAAAGAAGCAATTTGTTAAAGCATATATAAAGTTATAGAAGATTAAAGATGTTGAAGATAATCTTTCAAAATTGTCTTCTACAAAGTTAATTATTATATACAGTTGTGCAAGATACTATAATCTGCTCTGTATATTGAATCTGATCATTATTAATATAGCTTTTTATATAAATAGGTTTGTTTATCTGTCTACTTATCTTATTTTCTTTACTAACTACAATAAATATGTCTTTTAATAAAGTGATAGCTGCTTTAATATTAGTTGTAAAAAATAAAGAACTTAAAAAATAGATTGTAAAAAAGTAAGCATAAGATGAAAACAGGTTAGAAATTAAGATTAAATTTCTTTAATAAATTTTTTAGTTACTGAATAGACAGTATTATTAAAATATTTTATAATTTGTAAGTAGCTTGGCTTTTAGTTTTTGATAATGTCAAAGTATATAATAATTTAAGCAAAAAATTTAGTATTAATAATGTTTTTGTAAGTTAATAGTTTCTTCTTTGAACAAAAACTGTATATTATGATTTTTGGTAACAGTTTAGTAATAAAAAGAGAGGTAGCAGTAAAAGTAATAGTTGTGGCATTTAGGATTAGTTTTTATTTTGTTTTATTCACAAACAAAGTTTTTAGCTTAATCAGCCAATTTGTCTAAAACTTTGATAAGAATGAGTTGGTCAAATAAAGCAGCATATTCTTTATTTTTGTAAAATAATATAGAGTAAAGAATTGGATAAATCTAAGTTTTATTATTTTAAGAAGAAAATGATAAATAAAATTTAGTTAGAATATTGTTAAATAGCTTGGTGCTATTATAAATTTTTTTATTATCAAGGTATTATCATTCTTTGTTATTACAAGTAAGATAATAAAAATTAATAACACAAGATGCTTCTTCACATTGCTCCTAAAGTTAGTTAGGTTTTTTAAATATATAAGTTTCAAGAAGATGTTTAAAGAGTTGAAAAATAAAATGTTAACAGAATTGAATTCTAAGAGAGATGTGAACTTTTTTTTATCAATATTAGAAGTAAAACATTTACTATAGAAAAAGTAATAAGTATCAAACCAGGAGTTAAAATTATCAAGAGAATTTTTTAGTAAAGGAATATAAAATTTTTTAAAAAAGAGAGTTTTGGAGATATTAAAATAAAGTTTAATATTAATCTAGCATCTAACTAAATAGTAGTTATTTTTGTTTAAAATCTGTGATTTGTATAAAAAATTTAATTTTAAATCTTTTGGGTCTAAGCTAATAATCTTCAGCAAATTTTTGATAATCAATAGATTAGTAGTTATTGGATAAAAAAAATGAAAATATGTAAGATTGAGGCAGAGTTGAAGATAATTATAAGCTGTATATAGTAAAATAGTAACTGATAAAGCAAAGATTTTGAGGTAGTTAAGTTTGGTGAAAAGGATGGTTGTAAATTTATAGATAAGGTTTTTAAAGATAGATTCAAGAAGATTACAAGAAAAAATAGCATTTTTGTTAATATTAGAATTGCTGCTATAAATAAGATTAGTTAAAAATTTAGATCATTGCTTAGTTATAATACAGATAATATAGTAAAATGAAGCTTTAAATGCAAATTGAGTAGCAATAGCTGGCTTAATTTCTTTGTTAGAATAAAAATTATAGAGAAATTTTTTAAGAAATATAAAGAGTTAAAGAAAAAATAGAGTTTGTAGTTTTTTATTCGATTGCATTTTTTCAGTAATTAGAAAATTTGCAATCCAGTTATATATAAAATTGGATTTTGATTTAAAAATACTAAAATAAGATTGAAAGAAAGGTTTGTTAGAAGTATTTTCAAGTTGGTTAGTGTTGCTAGAATTGTTAAGATTTGGATTAAAAATATAAAGAATATTAGTAGTAAGAGGTTGGTTAGAGATAAGATTAATATAAGTGGTTGTAGAAAAGAAAAAATTAATAAGATCAGCAGAGTTGAGGTTTGGTTTAAGAAGGCAGTAAAAGGATTAGTAGTTTGAGAGAATTTATATAAGATGTTTTAAAAAGTTTAAATAAATTTTTTTAATATAAGATAAATTAGCTTCATATTGAAATAAAACAGTCATATAAGTAAGATAATAAACTTTATTATTTTTAAAAATATATTTTTCAATAGGATAATGATACTTATTTCTCTTAGTATAACTAATTGGAAAAGAGCATTTAGAACAAATATAGTAATGTATATCTGATATAGAAGATAAAAAAACATTGTTGGTATAAGAAGAAAAATTAAGTATAAGTTGTTAGATTATTTTATTAATTTTTTTAGAATTGCTATTAATATGAGCAGTTGTAATTGGTATTTAAAGTTGAGATGAATTTGGTGTAGTATTTGCTACAGAGACAAGTAATTACAGAAATAGAATTAGAAATTTGAAAGAAATAAGTAATCTTGTTTAATCTAAGATTTTTTATTAAGCAAGTAGTAGGTTGAACTTTGGAAGAAATTGGATGTTTTTTGTTATTATTTTTTTCTTCATAAAGGGTAATTCCAAAACTATTAAAAAAGTTTTGATAAAAATAATCAAGATTTGCTATATTAGGCTTTTGTTGACTCAAGATAGGCATTGTTAAGTAATGATAAGTTGAGTAAAAATTTTGTTAATAGCAGAAATTTTTTTAAGTTAACAATATGATTGTAAATAATTTTATAAGAATAATAATTAAAGGTAAAGATTGTAGTGTTAGGATATTACTGGAATAGTACAATGGTATAACTAAAGTGTCTAAGGTTACAATGTGACTTAAGTACTAGATATAAAGAGAATTTAAAGTATAGATTGTTGTATAATATTAATAAAAACCAATATGAAAATAG
The DNA here is from genome assembly GCA_910591915.1 of Cetraspora pellucida. Classification (NCBI taxonomy): domain Eukaryota; kingdom Fungi; phylum Glomeromycota; class Glomeromycetes; order Diversisporales; family Gigasporaceae; genus Cetraspora; species Cetraspora pellucida. The sequence goes on along the minus strand of CAJVQA010006642.1, from coordinate 8,538 downwards.
AGAATTATGTTTAATGAAATTCTATTAATAGATAAGTTACAAAATTTTAATATAAATTAATAAATTATAAATTGGAAAATGATCAAATAGTTATACAAAATTTGTGTAAGAGAAAAAAGGATAGAGTAAAAACAAAAAGTAGAAAAAAAAGTTTGCAAGAGAGTAAAAGATGAATTTAGCTGTAGTTTAGCCAATATTAGATCAAAAGTTTTCTTCTAAAGCTTGTTTTAATTAGATAAATATGTGTACTACAACTTTAAGAGCATAAGATGGATTAAGGCAGCAGAAACTGTAAAAAGATTAAATTGTTAAAACTGAAAACCAAAAGCCATCAGTACTGTTTTCTCAATGAGTTTAAAAATTAAAAATGTAATATTTACAAAATATATGTAAGATGCTATGCTAAACAAGTTTATTTAAGACACCAAGACAAGTTGTCTTAGTAAAATAAATAGTTATAAGTGTTTTTAGATGAATGAATTTTGTTAATTAATTTTTGTGTAATGAATTTGCAGAAAGAATTCAATTTTTTCTGTTCTTTAAATTCTTTTAATTTTTAGTATCATTATATATAAATATAAAATATTTTAATAATAAGATTTTACAAATACAAAAAATTTAATGAACTGTTTAAGAAAACTTTTTATAATTATTTATTTAAAAAAAGTTTCAGATACTACTATATACAGAATAGCAAATTTGTTTAAAATTCAACTAAAGCAAATTAAAAAATATTAAAATAAACAAAAAATTTAATAATGACTCAATCATATATAAAATGTAATAATAATGATATAAAACTTAGCTATTTTGATCTTAAAATTAAACTTATTAATTAGATTTAGTTTTTATAAAATAAATTAAGACCAGTTACTTATAGTATAATACAAATTAAATCTGTAATTTTAGCAAAATTTTAATAATATTTTTTCTAATATTCTAATATTAGTTAGTTTAGATAAAATAATAAATAACTTGCAGATTTTTTACAATATTATAATTTTAGTAATTATTATAAAACAACTGTTATACAATATATATTTGCAAATCTAGAAGCATAATAGTAAAAATTTTTTAATTTTGTTTAATATTATTGTTTTTAGTATAATTATTTATTAATATTAATAGGTAATGAATAAAACTCTATTTACTTTTGATCTTTCAAATAATATAATTATTAATGATACAAAAAGTAAAACTATTAGTATTAAAACTTGTAATTACAAAAAATTATATATTATAATTATATTTGTATATATAGCAAATAGTAAAAAGTCAATTTGCCAGATCAACTCTTCCTATCGATCATTCAAACACAAAAAACAGCTAAAGAAAAAAGGAGATTTTAGCAAAATTATCAATAAAAAACACCTCAAATAGCTTTAAACAAAAAAATTAGCAACAAAAAAAGCATTAGACTAGCAAAAGAAAAGTTTATTTGCAAAATAATAGCAGAGTTACTAAAGAAACAGCAAAAAACTTACCAAAAAACAACAGTAGTAGAGAATTGCTATTAGACCCTGTAATGTAGATCTGTTTATATTATACAAAAGACATATAATAGCAAAACAACAACAAACATATACAGGTTACCAAATTAGAATAGACATCACAAATCGTATATAGATATACATAAAATCTAATATATAAATAAGCAAACAAACAAAGAAAACTGAACAACCAATAAGAAGGCAGTAGATATAAATAGAATATAGAATTAATAAAGCATAGAGAAAGTCTCACAACAATATTCACAAAAAGAGCATACTAGGCAATAAATAGAATACATAATAAAATATTCTTTAATCAGTCAAATAGCATATATGTAACACCAGACAGAGAAGATAAAATTGTAGCCATGCTTACAGAGCAAAGCCTAACAGAAGTTGCACTATTAAGGAAAACTAGAGAATTGATTAAAAGAGCAGAAAGAGAACAACCAGAAAAGAAGCTTAACTTTACAGAAGCAGACAAGAATATAATACTAATTGAATATGAAAGAATTCAAGAACAAGAAAATAAAGAAATAGTGCAACAAGAAATAGCTATGAAAGAAATAAAGCAAGAAGACAAATGAGAGACAGAAAAAAGAATTGAAAAAATAATAGAAGAAGACAATACAAGCAAAAAAAGATCATAGGAAGAAGACTCTACCACAAGGAGAAAAGGAAAAATAGAGGTAAGTAATAAAAATATAAACTGATTAAAAGAAGAACCACTAATGCAAGAAGCAGAACAAGAGGATATAGAAATAGATGATAAAGAATTGAGACAAGGTTCAACATCAGAAGAGAAAGAAAGACAAAAAAGAAGAAAGCAGATAGTAGAAAGAAAAATAAATATAGCAGAAATTTCATTAGAAAAAAGCATATAGGCACCAAGTAGAAAAAGTTGTAACAAAGATAACAGTCTACTCACTAATATATCAGCACACAATGTGCCTGAAGAAATAGAAGAAGAACATGTAAAGTTCATCAAGTGGTCACTAAAAGACAATGAATATATTAAAAACATTAAAGAAATCTTTAAACAAGGAAATTTGTGGATTGAGGTAAACTTCGACTGTAAGTATAGTAGAAATAAGGCAATACAAAAGATAAGTAAAAAATAAAGTGATTGGTACAGAATGATATCAGAAGAGGACAAAGAAAGAAGAAGAACAGAACAAAAGAAGTATAATAATGAATACCAAAATAGAAAATGTAGCATAACAGAATATCAAGAAAAGAGCTATAAAGAAGAAGAAATTCAAGAAGAAGAAGAATATACAATTACTAAAAAAGAAGAAGTAAAGAATACAAAACATATAACAATCTGGGACCTGCCAGCAGATATAAATAAGAAGGAGCTCGAATACATATGCAGAAGATTTAAAAATGCATGAATAATGGAAATTAAAAGACTCAAATACAAGGCTCTTACAATAATACAAATAGAAGAATCAGAAGAAAGAAGTACCCCTTGGTCTATACCAGTTGATAACCATAAACTGGTAAGAGTAATAGAAGGAAAAGAAGATCATGAAGCAAGACAAAAGTAAAGGCAATATATAGCAAAGTTGGCAGAGTTTCCAAACAGTGCCTCTGAAGTTTTACTATTATGGTGTTTAAGAAATAAAGGTGCAAAATTGGTATACATCTCACCAAATAGGAATGAAAACCAAAGAAGAACTGTAATAATTTCATTTGCAACAGAGAAAGAAAAAGAAACAGCACAATCAAGACCAATTATATACAATAACTTTCATGTATTTTGGTCAAATGAAAGGAAAAAAGAAGTTAAAAGAAAAGAAGTTTCTTAGAAAAAAAGAGAAAGAAACTAGGACAAAATAACTCAAAATTCAAGCAGAAGGTTCATAGAAAGAAGAAGAGAAGATCCAGAGAATAGAAATACAGATAAAAGAAAAGAAAAAAGTAGAAACAAAAACAGTCAAAACTCAAACAAGAGATACATAGAAATAGGAAATGATCACTAAATACAAGACATAGTAAAATGGTTGGGTGATAGAAATAGTAATACAAAAAAAGAAGATCTACAAGCACAAAACCAGAACTTTCTAGAAACAATCTTTGAGAAACTAGAGAGAATTGAGACACAACAAAATAAGATAGAATAGAAGACAGAAAAAGATGGTGCCAATCACTCCTAATAGCATCACAGTTAAATTAATGAACATAGACCAGAAGATTAGAGAGTTTTTGCATAGTGAAAGAAGAATATTTGAAGAAAGAAACATAGAGTTATCTCCTGGCCATAATAAAAAACCAAAGGAAAAAGGAAAAGGAAAAGTAGAAAGCAGAGAAACAAGACATAAATGTCTGAAAGAAAAATGGAAGCAGGGAAAGAAAGAATTAAAAATAGCATGTCACAACATCAATAGACTTAAAACAAGAGGATAGAAAATAGGTAATCTTCTAGAATGGGCAAAAAAAGAAGAATGTGCAATAGTGGGAATAATGGAAACAAACATTGCAGAAAGAAAGGAGAAATTTTTACTGCATAGTTACAATATACAGTACAAGAAATACTGGACTAGTGCAGCAATAGACAAGAAAAAAGGTTCAGGCATAGGAATACTAATAGATGAAAAGTGAAAAAAGCACTTAGGAGCAGTTAAAAGAGTCAGCAAATATATGTTAGAAATGAGATTATATTTTAAACAACTAGAATTGATAGTACTAGGTGTATACATCCCACCAAATGACAAATTAATTGATAAAAAAATTCAATAAAGAATTGTAAAGGTAGTAACAAACAGGAAAAGATATATAAAAATAATTATACTTGGCAATTTTAATCATACAGTAGATAACATACTAGACAGACTACATTCACAAATGTCAAACTACAAAAAACTGCCAATATTTAGCTGACTTAGAAGACAAAACTTTGCAGATTTATACAGAAATCTTTATCCGACAAAAGAAGCATACACATGGTTAAGTCAAGAAATAGCAACAAGAATAGATTATATTTGGCTATCAGAAACACTAGCATCAGATCTACAAAAAGCTAATATCGAAGAAGCAGAAGGTTTGACAGACAGTAATCATAAGATAATCACAACAGAAATATAGATAGAACACATAATCGCAAACAATAATAAGGCAAAAATTAAACAGAAAGACCAAATAAGAACAATATATCTATATGAAGAAGCAAAACAAGAAGACTGGAAAGATTATGTAAGAGAGTTACAAAATCAGTTAGAATAGAAAAGAGTGTTAAAATAACTAGAAGATGATAACATAAAAACAGAATATAATACAGAATTGCTAGACCAAATATGGGACACAATAAAAGAAGCCATTATCGAAGTAGCAAACAAGCAAATTTCAAAAAAGAAGATATTCAACACTAAGCTAAATAGAAGACTGAATCAAAAAACAACAAAGAAATATAAACCTATTATCGAACTCTAGCAAATAATCAAAGAAGTGAAAAGTAAGAAAAATCAAGAAGTAGAAATGAAGAAAAAAGTTGAAATAAACAACAAACTTCAAAGTATAGGGAAAGAGATAGGAGCAATATTGCCAAAACTACATAGGCAATGGTCAGAAGCCTAGATAGATGATTTAAAAGGCTGGCAAAGAATAATTAAAGAGAAAAAGAAAAAAGAATGAGAATGAGTACAAAGAAAACAAATAGAAGAAAACATAAACAAAAGATGTAAAATAATTAAAACAAATCAAGATCAAATAATTGTCAGCTTACTAAATAAGCTATACAAAAAGATTGTTCTAGACAGATTTATAATACAAGACAAAGAAGAAGTCAACCTAATATCAGAACCAAATGCAGTCCTAAATGGTTTGACAGCTCATTTTAAAAACCAATTTAGAAAACAGAAAACCAAACTTGAAGAAATGACAGAAAAATGGAAAAGAGTATATAAATCAAAAGATTGGATTAAAGAAACCTAGTATAAGGAATTGGAAAAAAAATAGAAGAAAAAAAATGAGAAGAAATACTCAGAAAGCTCAAAGCGAATACAGCTCCAGGTATATTAGGCATAAGCTATATATTAATAAAGTGTGCAGAAAAGAGATTACAAAGAATTTTTAGAATATTTGTGAATCTAATTTTGGAAAAAAGAGACATACCAAGAAAATGAAAAATAGCACAAATATATCTAATTCCAAAAGATATAGACTGAGGTTACTGCTTAAACAATATTAGGCCAATAGCATTGATCGAAACCTTTAAGAAAGTTGTTATGAAAGTAGTGACAAGAAGATTAGCCAAAGTGTTTACAGAAAGAAATATACTCAAAGGGCCAAATTATATAGGCTTGCCAGGTAATTCAACAGAGCAACTGATACATATACTAAACATGATAATAGAGGAGGCACAAGAAAAAAAACAAAGAAATATGGATACTATTGTAAGATATGAAAAAGGCATTTGATTCAGTTCTACTAAAAAGCCTAGAATGGGCTCTAAAAAGAGTCAAAATTCCACAAAAAACAAGAGAATACATAAGCAATATTTTCTGCAAATAACAACTTAAAGTTATCACAGCTTATGGTTTAACAGACGAAATAAATGCAGGAGATGGAATAGACCAAGGAGAAGTAATCTCACCACTAATTTGGCATCTTTTCTATGACCCATTGTTAGAAAGGATACAAGAAGATGAAACACTAGGCTATACAGTAGAACAAGAAGTAATAGAAAGAATATGCAGTAATAATGTTACAAGTTATAAACAAGCAGCAATTGCATATGCAGATGACACAATATGGATTGTGAACAGCAAAGAACAAATGCTAAGAATTCTAAGCATTGCAGAAGAATTTTTTGAAGCAACCAACATCGAAATAAATAGATCCAAATCAAAGCTCATAGTAATAAACACAAGAATAAAAGAAAAAGAAAGTAAAATCACATTCGGGCATAGTAAAATAAGAGAAGAACCCAAAAGCAAAATTGTAAGGTCATTGAGAATCTGGCTAAACAGCAGAATGAAGGAAGCACTGGTCTGTAAGAAAGCAAAAGGAATAGTTAGTCAAACAGTTAAAGATCTGAGATACAAAAAAATGATGATAAGCCAAATTGCATATATAAACAATATAATAATAATTCCTAAGCTAGGATATCTCTTATAGCTAACAAAAATACCAGAGAGAATAATTGACAAAATTTATCAACCACTAATATGCTTAGTAAAGCATAAATGCAATATAATAAGAACAGCAAACAATTGCACAATTGAGCACAAAAATCTAGAAAATTGCAAAACACTAAGTTAAGAAATAATGACAAAACAAATAAGCAGCCTCTTTTCAAGACTCAACAGACGAGACAACATAAGTGAATTAACAAGGCTCAGAATAGCTCAAGGATTTCAGAAAGCAGGCCTTCAGAAAACATTTGAGACTAAAAAAAAAATAAAAACTAAGAAGTTTTGGAAAAACAACTTAGCCTGTTGAACAATAGCTAAAGCAAATGAAATAAAAATAAGCATTAAAGCAAAAAAACCTTTATGGAAAGTTTACAGTTATGATAAACAGATAAAAGATATATTAGAAACAAAAACATGAATAACAAGTAGTAGCATAATAAATGAATAGGGGTTACTATATCTGAACCAACTCATAGATGTTAAAGGTGACAACCTAATCATATGGAGACAGCTTAAAAGCCTTTAAGGCCTGTCATGCAAAGAAAAAAAAGTTAAATAGTTTAGAAAGATAGAAGAAAAGATGCTAAGAACACAAGTAAGTAGAGAAATACAAGATAATTACAAAGTAAGAAGATACAATACACAAGTATTAAAAATTAAGTAGACAAAAATATCTGAAGACTGAAGAAAAAAAGAATGGATCACTTATAGACTGAAACACAACCAACAATTAGGCAAAGTAATTAAGAAGAAAAAAAAAAAGATGTTAACAGAACACTGGTCAATGCATACAGAAAAAAAGAGAACAGTAACAGAATTAAGTATATGCAAAGGTTGTGAAAATGGTTCAGAACAAATGACTAACAAGTGCAAAAGATGGATAAGACGAGACCACAATATGAGAGTAATACCAGATTTACTAATAGAAAAAGCTAATAATAGGATTAATGCAACATTAGAATAGATACAAGAAGATAGAGCAATAGAAGAATGAAAAGGAGATGAGATGAAGTTGTTAAAAATAAGACAAACAGAAGAATTAGAAGTAAAACTAATTAGAAAACAGAAACTAAACAGTATGATTACAAATCAGTTAGTAGAGATATTGTTACAGGGTTGCAGCCTTCTTGGTACAATACAACCAAGTAACAAGGTCACTCGGTACAGTGATTAACTATTGCAAATATATACAGGGTGGAGGTGTAGTAGTTCACTTTACTACACAGCAGTAGGCAAACAGTTCAAGATAATAACAGTATATAGATTAACTTTTTATTAACAACACACATGATAACAACCTTGTCTGTAGGAATTACCCTAGAGAGATAATATCACACTTTATCATTAAAAGGTCATTATGTCTGGGTTGAAGTGTAGGAACTTAGAATTGGCAGAGAAGAAGAAAATGTATTCTTTATATAGTGAAAGTAGTAGGAGTTTAAGTAACATCTCTTGATACTGTACTTGGAATAATAGGAATTGTGCAAAGGCAAGTAGAGTTTGTATAGAGATAGTTGGGACAATGTTTATGTGTATTTGTTATTTGTAATTAAAACACTTGGGGCATGTGTTAAGGTACTTGAGTCTGTGCAGAGACAGTTGAGGATTGTGTAGAGATATTTGAAGATTGTGTTGAGATACTTGAGATTGTGTAAGGATACTTGGAGATTGTGAAAGAGATACTTGAAATTCTTGTACTGTGTTATTTGGCACAGTAAATTATACTAAGATACATGAAACTTGTATAGGGGTACTTGGAGTTTGTAAGACAATAATAACATCATAGATGTTACCCAATGTTATGTGTTTGTATTACACTTATAACAGCCAATTAAAATCCTATTTTTTAACTACTATATACTATAATATAACTATGCTAATAACTAATAATAAATATAATATAAAATACAATA
>CAJVQA010006641.1:0-14686 GCA_910591915.1 Cetraspora pellucida | reverse complement strand
TTTTGTTTTGATTGATAGATATTTTGAAGCTATTTTTGAAAGAGTGTTTTCGAAGATAGGATAGGAAGTTTCCAAGTATTATAGGATTATTTATGATAGGTAGATTGTGTGATTGTAAAAATTTGTTGTAGCATGTGTTTGTTTTTGCAGAAGGTAAAGTATTGAAAGCAGAAACTTAAGAGGTTGGATTGTCTTCTACAGGGTCATTCATTGTTTGAAGCTCAGCTTGCACAGCTGTGAAAGATGCCATAGCCTGCCCTGTACGTTGGGTCTGACCATCATTAACTTGGTCCTTCATGTAAAAAACAATATTTTATAAATTTTCAATAATTTGAAAGATATATATAAATTATATTTGTGTTATGGTATTTTTTTGATTTATGTTATCAATAATTCCATTTAGAAAAATAAATACTGTTAAGTATTTTAATAATTTTATATATTAATTTTTTAAAAGAAATAAATTAAATTATTTATTTTTATAATATTTTTTTAAAAAAAAGTGTATTATGTATGATTTTTTATATAAGTTTTATAGTTATATAGTAGTTATTTTAAGATTTTAATAGTCTTAACTTAAACATTTTTACAATTGTTTTTAAAAAAATTTTTTGATCTAAATACTAAATAGTAAAAAGAATTTATCAAAAAAAACTTAATTTTTCTTCAAACAATTATAAATATGTTTGCTTCTCAATGTTTTATGTCTATTTTAATTTTGTTAACAACAATTTACTTCATATAAAACTAGAAGTATTATCTTCTTAACTTTGTTATAACATTTTTCTGTAACTTAGTTTGTTATTGTTAGTTAGAAGATTATTAGAAAGAGTTGAGTTCTTATATATAACTATTATATCTACTAACTTTTTTATTTTTAATTTAAAAAACAAAAATAATTATATTAATAATTTTTAATTAATATAATATTATAAAATTTATATTTTCTTTTAACTTATTAAAAAAAATATATTAAAATTGATTCTTTAAAGATTTTTGTTAATTTCTTTTTTTTGCAACATTTAGCCTAAATATTATTTAAGATATTGTATTTTTTTATTTTTAAAATCTTTAACTACTTTACTACTTTAATTGTAAAAAACTTAGCAACAACTTTATTTGAAAAAATATTACATAGTTTAACTAAGAATTTAAAATTTTTTTTTTGGATTTATGTGATTTATAAAATTTTATAAATGAATTTTTAAATAACTAAGAAATAGGATAAAAGAAGTGTGCAAGGGTAAATAATGATGCAATCCAGATATTTGGATTTTATTTGATCAGGATTTGACCTTTAAAAAATATATTTGTTATCTAAAAGTAGATAGATTGTTGTATTTGTTTAAAGTTGTTAAAAAAAGCTGTCCTTCAATAATTATGTGATACAGATATATAATTTAATATTGATAGGACCAGTTAAGGACTAGTCCGATCTATTAAACTCACTTGAATTCGAATTTGAACTTTAAATTGACTGACCTAACTTTTTGGGATTGAATAAGACCGAACGGAGATTTGTCATCTTTGTATCTGGTATTCAGGAATGGTATGTCGTACATATCGATCGGGTAAGTCGGAAATTTAAACCCGATTGGTCAGCGTGATCATATTCGTCATAAATTGGCAGATTTTCACATTGCATGAAATTACGCACAGCCACAAAAAAAATTTTTTTTTTTTCTGATAATAATTGGTTTTAAGGGTCACCTAATTTGTTCCATAATTCATATCTGTACTGGACTGGACTGTACAAAAACTATGTATATGTCGGTCAGCTTCAAAAAACGTACTAGCAATGGTTTATGTTATACAGTCCCCTGAGGGATTTCATAATCTACACTACATAATTTATAGTAAGAGTTAAACGGTTTATGCCTACTTTCCTAACAAATAAAATTTCCTGATAATTTTAAACAATACGTATTATCGTTATGCATGGTTACATACTATTTTATATTTTTAGAAAATGACTAACTCTAACAGTTTTCTTTATACGTAAGAAATCTATTGTAAAAAGAATTTATCCGATTAAATTTGTATAATAATTTATTACATTAATATATTATATAAGATATTAGCACGAATGTCTAACCTCGTTCCTACTTAATATAGTAGTAAATAGGAATACGTGTACATAGTAATATAATAATACATATACGTAGTAATATTGTAATAAATATTTATATATTTTGTTATTATTATGATATTACACAAAACAATTCATGAGATATATTATATAGTAAAATTCTAGATAATTAATTAAATAGTTTTTTTAATATTCGGAAGGATGAATATTTTTATCAACAATTCTTTTTCAAAAAAAACATTTCTTTTTTTAGATAGTTTCGGTATAATTCAAGTTAGTTCTTTTTCAATGGTAATAAAAATTGGGATCTCTTACAATATAGGTAACACATACTTTAAATCAATTAAATTAAATTAATTGATTGATACTAGCGATGTTACTCAAATTATTTGGGACATCCCAAATTATGTGATGAATAATATCGCGTGAGGTATTTACCTCCGTATTGTTATTGCTGAAATCGTGTGATGCTATTCATCACATAATTTGGGACGTCCTAAATAGTTTGGGTAACATCGCTAATTGATACGTGATACATTTTTATTAATTGTTAATTATGTCATCGTACTGCAAGAGATCCTATACCGATACGTAAAAATTTTATATGTATGAATACGTAATACAGTAATAGATATTTGTTAGATAATCCGAATATATCGATATCTGATGCGGATAATTTAAATAAAATATCCGTTATCCGCATATGATCGATTTTGGATACCCGAATCTACGGATTTCGGATCACATTATGAAAAGCAAACATTGAAACATTGATACTAAGTCTCGGTATTGGCCAATTGGTTAGTACGTACGAACGAATGAATGAAGGAACGAACGAACGAACGAATGAACGAATGAACGAACGAACGAACGAATGTAAGATTCAGTTTGAATCAAAGACTTTTAACAGATACTAATATTTAACATTAATACTAATATTTAATATTAACAGTCAATGTAAATAATTTTATTACGATTCGTTATAGAAAAAAATAAAAAAAAACCCCTGATTTTTTTTTTGTCGTTTTAAAGCTTAATGTTAATACACAAAAAAAGATTTTAGGTTTTCTTGTAGTTTTTTTTTTTTTTTTTGTCATAGTACGTATGTAATGACGAATTTTTTTAAACATATAAATTATAAAGAAATGAGATTATAATATCCTCGGATTCTTGGATATATAATTTTTTTTTTTTTTATGACTAATAAAATATTTAAAATAAAAATTAATTATTTACAATTCAAACTTTTTTGTACATAAATCCTATGACAATAAGACCTAGTTCGAAATTCCTTAAATTCTTGTAAGATTTGTTCTACCATCTTATTAGCAGTTTTAGGTGATAAAGTTTCATTACAAATTTTTACAATGAGATCTTTTAAAGCTTGTTCATGATGTTCACCAACCTTTCCACCCCATGAACCACAAGGAATCGTTCTTAATTCTGAATGTACTTCAGAAGAAAGGCTTGACACACTACTCAGTATTGTTGGTAGGTGATAAAATATCATTGGGTCAAGATGTTTAGTTTTGGCGCGTGCTTTTACTAAAATATCAGGATATAACGAATTTTAATAAATAAATAAATAAATAAATATATATAGGTGTGTTTTTTAAACTTAAGAAATATGTAAGAATATTTAAACTTAAGAATATGTAAGAATACATACAGTCATCCAAAAATTCTATAGTTACAGGACCTAAATTTTCACCGTCCAGCGATATTTCACACACCTAGAGAGAAATAATAAATAAATAAATAATTAATTAATTAATTAAATTAAATAAAAACATTACAAGGAAAAAAAAAGAAATAGGAAATTAAACAAACCTCTAACCAACCACCCGGTTTCAACAATCTAACCAATTCCTTTATGATAGTCGTTCTCCATTGATCAAAAGTAAAATAATACCAACATAATCTCAAATGAATAAAATCAAAAGTATTATCATCAAATGGAAAACTGGAATTAAGATCTTCTTGTAGGATAAATTTTACATTGCTTGGTTTTTGATCGGGAAACATTTGAATCATGTCTATTCCGGTAAACTTTGAATTTCGAAAATCAGAAGACATTTCACATACCCAAGTACCTGGGCCACAACTTTTTTTTTTTTATATAAATAATGAAATCAATTAATAAACGATATAAATAATAATATAATCAATTAATATAAAGATAATAGATAAATATAAAAGTATAATAATATATACCCAACATCTAAAACATTGGCACCATTATCAGATTTTAAAAGATGCGTGATAGGAGACATGAAATTCCCATCCCATATAGTACGAAAAACATGATGTAAAACTTGGTAACTATCAATTTCACTCAAGTTTAAAGTTTTAGTAAACGTTTTATCAGTAGATTTTTTCGATTTAATGTTTCCCATTGATATAGTATGATGATTTTTGATGGTATAATGATGATTGATGGTATGATGATTATTGACGGTCTTCGAGAATAACGAATATTCGAGAATAACGAATATTGAATAGAGAATGAATAGAAATAGTCAAGTCAGAAAAAATATAAATTAAAAGAGTAAAAAAAAAAAAAAAAAAAAGAAAGTTGGTTGAAGAGTTAAATTAAAAAGCAAAACGTTTTTTTAATTTTAAAAAACTTTAAACGGAGAGAAAATGGACAAATTTATAGAAACAAGAAAAAAAGGATATATATAGAAGTAATATAAATGCATTTAAAAAAATAATAAACACAAGATTAGTAAAATAAAGTATATTATAATTACGTAAAATTTGAAGTAAATAAACAAGATGATTGGTAGAAAAGTTCTAAAGCACAATGTCATAAGCATATTCTCCTTGATCCAGGGACACCGATTTAATAAAGTTACGAATAATTCAATACCAAACCAATTAAAATTTATCCGAAATGGAATAATTCAAAGAATTCACACAAATGTTAATCGATTTATAGTTACGATCGAAGCAGAAATGTACCAATCATTATTTTTATGCATCAATATTATTCAGAAGAGCAAGGATTCCTCGTAAAGCTAGAATTTATACTTATAAAAGACGTCACAACTTTTAAGGTAATTGATTTATTTACTATTTGTGGTATTCACGTATTACATATTAATCACAATAATTAAGTTTGTACGTGCGTAGAAATTTCAAAGATCATTGATATAAACTTTATATAGTATTATGTATGATAGGACATAATGGACGGCGGCGTATAATCAATAAACTTAATAAAGATAATAGTAAAGATACGTAGAACTAAAATAGAAATTGAAAAATATAAAGTATTTATTGACCGAATATTTCATATATATATTGCGGATTATTGCGGATGTTTGTTATGTAGGCACTTGTCGAATTATTTGATTATAAAGTATGCGAGTAACATTAATAATCTGTGATCAATAAAATAAAATTAATAACATTAATTAATAACGAGATATATGTGCAGTGAACGAATACGTATGATGTCATTATTTACGAATGAATTAGATAATATCTCCGATGTCGGATTTTCCGGTACAATTTTCCTGAACATTTTGTTACGGATTTTCCGAGAATAGTTTTAACTTGTCATGAGAAATAACGAAATGCAAAGAAGCATACGCACGGATTTCAAGAAAATCAGTCATGTACGTAGTACTTACTATTTAATATTAATATTAAAATATCGATACGTATTAATATTAATATTAATATTAATATTAATATTAATATTAAAATATCGTACGTATTAATATCGATATTTTAATACGTATTAATATTAATACGTATTACATAATTGTTAATACATAAAATCAGTTGATTAACAATTGTAAAGATTTCAGTTCATATTCTTTAAAAGTCAAACAGTTCTATCAAATATAATTAATTAGGTATATAGATAACAATATCGGTATGCAGTCATCATCATCATCATTAAACAGAACATCCATTCATAATTAGTCATTTTTCAATAATGATAACAATAATGATAATCCAATTCGTACGTTTATTCCATCTATAAAGAAATATAAACCTTTTATAACTTTATAACTTTAATATTTCTCTATTTGTACCGAATAATAGAAATGCACCGTGTTAATCAAGCTGTTCAAGTACGCTTAACGTTTATGAATCCTCCCGCTTAAGCCAATAAATCTCAATGTAACTCAAGTGATCAAATATGTAAACGTAATGCTCTTAAAAATAAACAATAATACAGTTTGTGACTACAAGAATTAAAATAGATAAAGAATTAAAATATTAAATACCTTTAACTTATAGGTTAGCTTTTCATATTTTTTAATATGACCATCCATTATATATAATAATATTGAAGCATCTTTCTTTATTTTCTTTATTTTCTTTACTTTCTTTACTTTATTAATTTATATTGCTTTATATTGCTATTCTTTCTCAAATCCTCAAATCCAAAGTTTCTCGTTATCAAATATTTAAAAATAGCTGAAACTCAATGTTATTTGTTTTCTCGCAGCAATTCATAATGCTTCGTTGCACAACGATAACAAAACCATAAAAATTTATAGCTACGTTACATACTTTACAAACATCACCTTTCAAAAAAACGTCAAGTTCATAACAAAGCATGCATACTTGCCCAACACTACCCTCGAAATTTTCATCTGCCCCTGTTGTAACATCCAAAATTACTAATAGTGACCGTGATGCTCGGAATTTGATAGAATTTGATGAATTTTGATGAAATTTGATGAAATTTGGTCTTAAAAGATTTTATTTTTTGTCTGCATCAGTAAACGTTTGTCAAAAGTTCTTTATGCTTTTTAAATTTTGGTTTTTGCGAATTCCTCGTCACATGCACATTTGTCAGTTTATATTTCTTGCATTAATACCAATTAACATTAACGTTAATTAACATTAATTAACATTAACGTTAACATTAATTAACGTTAATTAACATTAATATAATCTATTCTTGATATAACGTATCCTGCACTCCAAGTTTCGTCACGGTAATATAATTTGAATTTTAGCGATTTAATTGGTAAGTTTGGTATAAATTTTTTTTTAATATTAATTTTCATAATGAAACGAACCGATTATCTACTGTAATCTACTGTATAGTCCAACCCAAATATTTAAATTTAAGGGATAAATATTTATAAACACACAACCTAGTAGTTTATCCTCGAATAATCTATTCTTTGGGTTATTTAACCTTATATATTCAATGAATGTATTAAATACACTAGGGATTGGATAAAATTTTACGCACAATGCCGCCAGAAATTGGGTTGCACGAACGACGCATATCATTTATTATGTATTTACGCGCTTTTATGCAGGTTAATAGAATTTTCTAAGATTTTTTAATTGCATACATTATTGTATGATACATACATACTAAAATAATTGTCATATAATATATACATCTATCTTAAAATCAATTTATTACTCACTTGAACTTGTAATCTTATTAAAACCTTAATTCATTGTTGATCTTATATATAGTAATATATGGTTAGATTAATTAATTGCTACGTATTTATATTCGTATTCAAAGAAAAATAAAATTCTATACGTACTTAAATACATCATAATTATAGTTAAATACTCAACAGGTAAATACTTAATTATTGTTATACTTGGATACGTACGTACGATACGTACGAGCAAACAAACTTTATGTACTTTATGTAGTTATAGGTTATAAATAGTGCCAAATCATATAACTGTAAGTACATATGTAAATATTCATTCAAATTAAAATAGTTACTTGTGATACATAATACGTAGTAATACATTTTTCTAATTGTTAAACGAAATATTTACTAACTTTAAAGACACAATATAAAAAGCTTATTTCTTGTATCCTTTAATGTTGTACCGCTATTATCATAGTGATACTATCATAGTGATAAGTATTGTACGAATTATAACCCGGAAACTTTATTCGATATTTTATACGTCTATTTTTTTTAAAAAAAAAGATTTGAAATAAACGCGTAATTGCGGATTTCCTAGTGTTGTACCATAAAGTTTTGTCTGAATATTCCTTTATCACCACTTATGACCCATTTAAAAATTATCTCTTAATACATAATAGTTTACATGATAGTTCATGAGAGGAATGTATATATTTGTTCTTTTCTGGAATTTTTATCCATCAATTCGCACGTGTCCTAGTTATTGTCACTCCTAAATTACGTATTTTGTCACTCCTAAATTACGTATTTTGTCACTCCTAAATTACGCATTTTGTCATCTGTCAAAATATCTCCTCCTTAATTATCGTTATGTCTTCATTGTGTCTTAATTGTGTGTCGGTTAATGGCATAGTAATTATCCGTGGTGGTTTATCCAACTCGATATCAATCAATATCTCATTTTTCTTTAATCTCTTAAATAAAACTTGTTGCAAGGGCAGTTTCTTTGCTTTAAAAGAATTTTTTTATCTTATTAGTTTATATGCTGCATATACTTATTTTACTTTTTATTTATATGCTACATCTACTTATTTTATTTCTATAATAATATACTTATTTTTTTAGAAATATTCTCTATAATAATATAATACTGTAATATCCACTATATTTGCAACTTATTTTTTTATATTATGCACTTCATAAATATTATATCAATTCCATAAAGTTCCTATCTATTGTGTTTCGTTAGATATGCATTCTTTCTTTGCAACTTAAACCTATAATTTAAATTTTGTTTAATAAGGAAAATCATTTATAATTTAATATTTATGAAAAATATTTATTGTTTAAGATTCTTTACCCGAATTTATAAAATCAATTTTGTACATATTTAATTGGTTCTATTTAATGTTTCGAAATAACTCAATTTGGATGCACAGTAATATTGTAGGTTAAAGATTGGATTATGATTGGGTCGGAATTATTCAACATGGTTAGCTGTAGTAATTTTTGCGTGATTTTTGATTAGTTTCATTTAAATGCGATTTATTAATTTACTATGTTAACACGTCAAACCTTTGATATTTTTTCGCTTCACGTGAGACAATTACATGCAATTTAATTTATCAAAATTTTCATGTAATGTAAATATTTGCATTAAACAAACCTATTTTTCAAAACTTTTTTCATTTTTGAATAAAAATAAATAATAAAAATAAAAATAATAATAATAATAATAATAATAATAATAATAAAAATAAATAAAATAATAATAATAATAATAATAATAATAATAATAATAATAATAATAATAATAAAATTGTTAAATTCTACACAAACTTATGTAATGCAACTTATGTAATGCAAGTTCAAATAGATATACATAGGTGCACCGGGTTATATCGATATCTCATTATAAAGACGTGTTTACACTTCTTTTTACAATGAGATATAAACCCAATTACATAATTATTTGATACGTAAACTTGATTGTACAAGTACGTACAGGATAATGATCATCATATACAAATAAAGTTTGTTTTACAATTTTGTTCTAAAGAATATTACCAAGAACATGATACGAGAAATGGGGAATAACAATCGGATATTTTTTATATCGCGATATACATCAAGTTTATTAGTTTAATTTGATGATCATTGATAATTATATCGATAAGTAGAAGAAACGAATTATGAATATGATCGTGTAATTTTTTTTTTTATGGCCTTGATATATCTTGCATGAGATTATGTAATATTTGGTGCAAAATATCAGAAAAAAACAACAAATATTAAACATGATACTATACATAACTGAAAATTTTAAGACCTTAGCATCACTAATCTAAAAATTTCGCTGTACACCTGATCTTAGGATGGTGAAATGCATATCAAAACTGATACAGACATCAATAGGTTGATAAAACTATAAGTTGTCGATAACTCCATTGGTTTTGTTATATATCGATAATAATACGAGGAGTCACATATGGTTAAAACCATATATGATGCTAATTATCACATGGTTTGGCAATTATAATTATGTTATCTGGCAAACTCTTATGACCATCTGTCTTGTTATTATTATTTTTTTTTTTACGCGTTACGATGTAATCATGTTTATTCAATTTAAAACTCTGCCAATGACTCCCTACCAATGATAATCTTAAATTGCCAATATTGAGCAAATTGTCAAATACGATAATTTTGCTTAACCGAGCAAATTATTGGTTCACGTGCGCTTCTCAGCACATGTTCATTTGTCAAAATTACCGTATACTTATTTGCCCGATGCATTTACTGCCTTATCCACCTGTTTGTTCTTTAATGGTATACACGTAGTGTTTATACGTACACGGTATTACTTGATTTACAAATCCATATAACATATAAATTGTAAATCAAAAAATTAAACCCGATTTAATGTTAGGATAAGGTTAGCTTTAGGCTAAAAAAAATTACAATTTATGCTTAAATTTTGTAAGAAGATGCAAGGCTTTTTGTCTTGTAAAAAAAAAGAAGAAATCAATACAAGGTCAAAAAAGTAAAAAAAGATATGGAAAGAAAGTTAAAAGAAAATAAAAACATACTAATTTTAGAGAAAGTAAGAAAGAGCCAAGCCAATAGTAGATAAAAAAAAAATAATAATAATAATTTTTTTTTTTTTTTTTTTTTTTAAACATATAAGCAGTCATGCTAGTACTTTATTAAGTTTTTGAAATTACATTTGTAACTACATAAATATTCCTAATATCTAAGTCTAGCATCACCTGGCCATCTTACTGGTACCTAAGTGCAACCTGTCGCATTACTTCGAGCAGAAGTAAGCTGCTTGTCTGACTACTTAAAGTCCATAATAGAAGGGTCTTCTCCCTTCTATGACAAGCCCCAACATTGTCTTTGTTACTTTCTTCTCAACTTGCTTTTCCTTTTCTCTTATTTCTTCTTTTTTCCTTTCTATTCTTTCTTGATTTGTCTTTTCTCGTTTTCTCAGTTCCTTCAGCTTTTCATCTTTTTTCCTTTTGGTTTTACCTGTTATTCCAATCCTTTTCTCTCATTCGATAATTTTTTCACAACATATTCTCCATACTTGTTCGTAAAATGTATCCTAGGCTGTTATTGTTACTGTATTTACAAATTGCTGTCTTGATTTTGAATTTAAGAGCTGTGCTAGTTTATCATGCGTTTCTTTTGGGATTAGGCCTTTTATTAATGCTTCTTTTATTTTAACTTCTTCTGTTTCTGTTTTTCCAAAGAGTGCTATATATAACACATATGAAGGAATTCGGATCTTTTCTTCTTCTTTTAGTTTCTTCCACGCTGTTGCAATGATTACCTTTTGAATTCTCTTCCAGAGATTTTTTTGTCCCTTATATGCTATCAAATATGCTTGTGTTTCTTTTACTTTTTTTTGGCATATTTGGCATTCCACTGTTGTGTATATATCAGGCCTTCTTTTGTTGAGTTCTTCCAAAGTTGAAAGCTTATCTATTATATATTTAATAAAAATACTTTTTTTCGCACTACTTCTTCTTGTTGTGCAATGTATTCCTTTGATCATCTTTAGCTTTTTTCACAAATAAGTCCAATCGTAGATTGTAATTTCTGCTTCTGGCTCTAAGCTTTTAATTGCTCTTGTTTTTTTCTATTCTGCTTCTATTCTTGCATTCATTACTAACTTGCAAAGCAGTCTGACTGGTATATCAGTTCGTCTGTTTTCTTATTCTAGGCAGTACTCTATCTCTTTACAACTAACTTTTTCAGCCTGTATAATTTTTTTATTTATTGTTTACTTCTTCGCTAAACTATCAGCTCTATCATTCTATTTATCTTTACTATAACTTTTAATTTTAATTAGATCTATCTGAATGTTTTTTGTCTTGACCAGGTTCTTAATCTTCATTATTCATATTACATTCTTTTTTTTAATAATCTTGTTTCTATCTGCTTGTTCTAAGCTTCTATTAATATTTCTTATTACAGCATTACTATCAGTATGTATCTTGATCTGTTTCTCTTTTAGTATTGTTAAGATTGCTGCCCATATTGCTACTAGCTCTGCTATCATTGATGTTTGCCAATTTTCAAGTCCAAATGTTAATTCTTCTTCTGGCCATTCTTGTGTTTTATCTATTTGAACCTATCCTATACTCATACTGTTGCTAGGCATTAGCTCTTTACTGTCTTTCTCATTAGTTGCACTATTGGTATATATTATGTATTTGTTTTTGTCTCTTATAATGTTTTTCTTTAGAACTTCTATTATTTCTTGACTAATATTCTTTTCTAGTTCTTGTCATTTAATAACTTCTATCTCTAGTTTCTCTATCATTGTAAGACCTTCTAGTTTGTATTCACTTATTTTTAACTTGTTCATTTCTATCTTGTTTATTATTTGGTCTATCGCTATCTTAACTTAATTGGTGCTTTTACTTACTAATTTATCTGGAATTATGTGAATGTTTTTACTTAATCTTGTTCATTGCTGACAACTGTTTTCTATCTATTCTTCTTTTCTTATACATTCCTTACATTTTTTAATCTCTGTTGCTACTTCGTTTTTTTTGCCTTTCATTTGCCAGTGTTCGATTAATACTTTTTTTTTTTTTTTGATCACCTTTCCCAGCTGTCTGTAACCTTGTGTACCATATATTATTCATTCTTTTCTTCTTTTATCTTCTGATATTTGCTTTCATTTAATTTGCATCACCTGAGTATTTTGTTCATTCATTTTAAAACATCTTTGTACTACTCTGCTTTCTGAGCTGTTGAGCACTTTTGATTCAATTGCTTTGAACCATTCTGCTTTTTTCCTCTTATTCGATTGGTCTTGATAGCTTTTTAATTGCTGCCATGTGATTAGTTTTTCTCTTTTAGTATCGAGTAATTAGTTTAAATATATTAAACTATTTTCATTTATTTTAACTGCTACTTTTTTCTACAGTTGTGCATCTACTAGTTCTTGTATTTTAGTACTATACTTAGGCATTGTCCATAGCTCAGTTTCTGTTCTAATGTTTATTTTTAATTTTCTTGCTTTAAGTATTGTAAGGCATGCTAAGTTGTTCTTTAAATATGTTTCGGTTTCTGGCTACTTATTTATTTAATTTATACTATATATATATACTTAATATATATATATATTAATAACTGTGTATTTTTTTTTTACTATATTTATACAGATAATACAAATAATTTAGAGCTTGAATTATATATACTACATGCAAAAATTAATGATTCAGAATATTTGATTGCATATTTATTTGTAGAAAGCAATAACAAATTGAAAAATAGAATATGAACTAAAATAATCTTAATTTTTCCTAATGAAATAAAGTTACAAGGTGTAATACTAAAGTTCATATTGACAGACAAAGATTTTGTACAGATTTCTAGAATATGTTTTACCTAACCAAATGCTAAAATTTAATTGTGCCATTGGTATATAAAAAAAGCAATTAATGTATGATTAATATCAAATAACTTTTTACAAAAAATTACTTATAAGCATAGCAATAGTTATAAACATTTTTTTTTTATTAACAAAACTTTTGTTTCACAACTTCTAGTTCAAAAAG
Organism: Cetraspora pellucida; assembly: GCA_910591915.1. Classification (NCBI taxonomy): domain Eukaryota; kingdom Fungi; phylum Glomeromycota; class Glomeromycetes; order Diversisporales; family Gigasporaceae; genus Cetraspora; species Cetraspora pellucida. The sequence continues at coordinate 1,142 of CAJVQA010006641.1, read as the reverse complement.
ATACTATTTTTTGTTTTAAAGAATTATGCACATCAGTTTAGAAATTAATAAATAAACATTATATTTTTATTCCTTAATACCAATGTCTTTCAATCTAGCATTACCATTTTTGCAAATTTGGTAATAAGTAATAAAAGAAATTGACTTTTTTACAAAAATAATTTGTTACTTTTCTTTGAATTTATTTGTGAAAAGAGTAGTACTGTGCAGACTGATGGGTATTATAAATGAGAGCAGGTTGTGAAAATAAGATTTCAGTACTAAAAACAACAATGTTTATAAAATTGTACTAGAAAACAATTAAGTAAGATTTTCTTTATAAATTTTTCTGTCCAAAACTTGTTCTAATTATTTATATTCTTATGAAAAAAGTAATTTTACATCAAAGGCATAAATTTGATCAGGTTATGTTTGAATGAGTAAATGCAGATTGGTAAAAAGCAATAAAGTCAGAATAAAAATGATTAACAAAAAAAGTTATTAAAGAAGATAGTAAAACTTTATATTACTAATATAGAAAAATGAATTTGCAGTTGTCCATATTATCTCACAAACTAGTTCTTTATTTACAAACATCTTGTTCAAAAAAAAGAAACTGTATCTTTACAATTTTTTGACCAAATTAAACAAAATAATCAATATCTATTTTTAGTTATAATACAAAATATAGGTTCTTCAATGGTTAATATGAATAATAATAAAATTAATAATCAGATTAAAGATAATTAAATTAATCAAATTGAAACAACTAAAGCTTAAACCACTAGTTCAGTGCATGCAGTAAGTTTTTTAATGAATATAAATAATAATTAGATTGAAGAAGATTCAGATGCTTTTTTCAATTAATTAATCAATACAACAAAAAAAGCATTTAATCTATTATATAAATATAAAAATACAAAAAATATTAAATAAGGTAAAAGCATAGAAAAAACTTTCAGTCAGTTAATACAATAGTAGAACAAATCAAAGCTTATTGTAGAAGAATAATTATGTTGTAGACTTGAAAAGAGCATATACACAACACTTATTTTTTAAATTAGTTTTTTTTTTTTTTTTTTTTTTCTTCACTTGAGCAGTCTTGCTGGTCACCTTTATTATGTATTTTTGTATTACATACCTACAAATTATTTCATAAATTC
>CAJVQA010006640.1:0-14687 GCA_910591915.1 Cetraspora pellucida | reverse complement strand
GTAATCTCTGCTTGTGAAGTTATTGGCAGTGTAAGTTGTATGTTGTTTAGCAATAATGCTGAGTTAATATCTTCAATGTTCTCTGATATAAGTGGAAGTAGTTGTTTTGTGGATTCAGTTATATTAGTATCAGTTTTGTTTGTTTGATCTGTATTCTGAGTAAGAGGATTTGTAATACTAATCCAAGTTGATGGCAATTGTTTGAAATAAAAATGCTGATGAAGTGTTTTTGCAATCTGAGTAAGTTGTTGTAATGTTTAATTGGTAATGTAATATTGAGATTGGCAAGTTCTTGGCTATCAGTTGATAATGCTGGTTTATCTGTAGGATTTGCTTGCATTATATGGTCTGATAGTAGAAACTGAATATGGTAGCATTAAGAGATTTCATTAAAGAAAGTTTTTGCTATTGTGTCATCAGTTATAAGATATGTAAAATCTGACTTGATGTGGATGAGCTCAATTTTTATTAGTAAAGATGGTTTGGTAATAAAATAGTCACTAGAAAATAGTTTGAATATGTAATATTCACTTAATTGTGCTACTGCTTCAGCTAATAGTACTTCAGATATAGAGGAGTTGAAAGGAAAGAAACCTCTAACTTTGTAGTTCAGTTCCTGATAAGTGGTAGGTAATGGTTTTTTAGGTAGTGGAAACTGAAAATAGGAGTTTGGAATTGTAGTGAAAGTATAGTAATTTGTAAGTTTGTGCTAAAAATATAACAAGTATTGTAGTGATTGTCTGTTTGATATTGAAAAATAAGTTTGTAGTTCTGGAAAAAGGTCTTGGTATCTTTCAGGTAATATAAGAAGTTTTGCAAAATAGTTGTCTAGTAGTTTGTCAAACTTAAAGATTTTTCTTAATTCATTAATAGTAGCTCTTGTATATGATCTTTGTGTAATTGGAAGTGTGAATAGTAAGATGGTTTTAATATGTTCTGGTATTTCACTATGGTCTTGTGATAGTGGTATAAGTTTTTTTGAAATACATTAGTAATTATGGTTCTAATTTCCTTGAGTGTTTGTTCATTTTCATTTTGAATTTGCAGAAAGCCTCGTGTATAATAAATAGTTTTGTAGATCATAAAGGAGGTGTAGTTGGTAAGGTTAAGGTTAGAGAGATATTGTGTAATAAGCATTTGCTTAAGCATAATATTGATGGTTTTGTATGTAGTTGCATTTGTAATTGTGATTTAATTAGTTTGTTTATATATAGCTAGGGCATTATTATATAAGTTAGTATATTCTTTTTGATGTGCAGGAGTAGTATTTGAATTTCTGGTAAAGGTAGTGAAGAACCTAGTGTCAAGGTATTTAAATTTAAAAAAAATTGCAGATGGAATTACAAATTCAGTTGGTATAGTAACAATTTTATGATCAAAGAAGTTCTGAATGCCAGCTGGTGTTTGGAGTACTTCAGCAATTTTCTTATATGACCAAGTTTGTTGATTAAATGAGGTATTAATTTGTTCAGTAATTCTGGCCTGTATGGTTTCTGCTTATTTTGAGTCATCAATATCATTAAACCTAGGTATATTGAGTTGTTTTTGAGTAATTTGGCTATATGTAGATCTTGTGTTGTCAAGGTTATCAGATATTGTAATTGTAGAGATTAGGGATGCTGTAGCTGTAGCATTGGATGGTTCTGGTTCAGGTATTGTTTATGTATTAAATGGTTGGAGCTTGGGTCATTTTTTACTATGATGTTGATTGGTTGTTGGTTGGGTTTTGGAAGATTTGGTTGTAAGTCTAGTAGTTTCAGCAGAATTATATTGTAAAACAGAAAGGCATTTGTTTCTTTTGGTATTGGTATTTTGTGTTGTCTAAGTAGTATTATGTAATGTAGTAACTAATAACTGTGTTTGTGTAATATTTGTTGTAAGACCAGCAGTAAGATCAAATATAAGCTCATCATCTTGTAAAATGTTGCTTGTTTGTGATAGTTTATCTTCTGTATCAAGTTCTGTGATCATGTTATATGGTATAAGTAGGAGAACTTTATTAAATTTGGGTGTTTTGTATTCCTTTTGGGTTTTTTCGTATAATTGAATTGTTAAGTTAAGGTCACAACTGCATGTACTTCTGGAATGTTTGATACTAATATTTATAGAGTTGTTTCTTGTTGTTGTAAGGTCAAAAAGTATTGATTAAGATGGTTCTTTGTGTTTGTATAACTATTGAGTTAGGAATATAGTAAGGTTAAATATATAACCAGATTTGATAAGATTTACAGTAAAAAGATATTTGTCAGTGAAGCTAAAAATAAGAAAAGTAATTGTAAAGGTAAGTTTGGATAGGTCTTTTATAGTAATATTGATGAATTCTTTTGCATATTCAATAGGAGGATTAATGGTTAAAGTTGTAGGTGTAGGGTTACTTGAACTGGTAGATTTTTTAGTGAAATAGACTAATGAAGAAGAAAAGAAAGTGCCTTGAGAGGTTGTTTGGTTTAGGTTTGTGGTGGATTAGTTTGTAGGTTATCTGTAATTTTTTTGCTATTTTTTGAAGCTGCCATCTTATGCCTATATGCTGGGTTAATAAAGATGTAAAGGTTCTTAGGATCACTTTCACTAAATTGTGAGATGTTTGTTGCAGTGCTATTTTTAATATTATTGTAATTTAGGGCTGCTAGTAAATATTTTTTCTAAGGTTTGCACCTCTTTTAGATCAAGTTTACTGCATAGAACAAGTTTACTTAATGGTTTAAGGTCGATTTACTTAATAGTTATTGCTCTATGTTCGATATAAAATTTTTTTTCTTTTGTTCAATTTTGGTAAAATAATTTACAGAAAAAAGTTCTATATTATTATTATATTTCTTATGTATTAACAATTAATGATTATATTACAATCATATTCAAATTATTGAAACAAGGCTAAATCATAGGTTTTTAAGCATATAATTATTTTAGGCTCTTATTTGTAATTATTTTTATTTTGAGCCCTTATTTGTAAATTCTTCTTAATTATAACTAGATAGTTAGGTATAATCATCAGTTATAATTACTATATTACACTAGTGAGTCTTATAAAAAAAGAAGGTATTATATAAAAATATATTCTTGGGTACTTAATCAAGAGTGGGTACACAACCAGGGTATTATAGTATAGTTGTATTATGATTTAGGCTTGGTGTTACAGAAAAGAAGAAAATTAACAAATTTGGTAAAATCTATTTTTTGTATAAATCAATTTAGAATAAGATCAGAATTATTTTTCACTTAAAACACAAAAACAATTGTCTTAATAAAATCTTGCAGAATAGCTTTTTGAAATTTGGATTTTCTTATAATTTATTATAAAATTTATAACATAAAAATTGATTTTCTAAAGATCTTTTTTTTTGTCAAATTTCCTCTTTTCTGTAGCACCAAGCCTATTTAATAATTTTAAATAAATCCATTAAATATTAATACCCAGACCTTATACAATTTTTTCGAGAGTTTTTTTTGTAATGTATTTAGGTATTATTTAAGATAGAGCACTAAAATATGGAGTACTAAAGGCAGTGCATATAATAATATATATCATTATATTTTAATTATTGTCACAGCTGATACTGAAATTTGGACTTATTTTTGTATGAAACTTCAAAAATTATTAGCCATTTTTTTTAGGATTAAATTAGAATTTGGGCTAGAATTAATAAACAAAATGTATATATAGATTTTAGCAAGACTTATACATATCTTCAAATTGAGACTTCAAAGTCAATTCATCAACAAGTTCATTTTACAGACAAAGTAATTCTGGTTATTGCTATTAGGATCAGGTTAAAATTAGAATTAAGGTTAGTGTAATTTATAAAAAAAAAAACTTGTCAGTGAAATGTATTGTCAGTAAATTATATTGTTAATAAAATGAACTAGAACTATTTTTTATTTTTAAAAAGTGAATGACACTAGTTAAAACTTTATTAGGTATGTGTATTACAGACATAATAATATTATTCTGTATATTGTACTTTCTAGTATTTATTTTCCTAACTATTATTCTATTCTGAGATTTCATAGCTAATATCTGTAGACTACTTATGTTTTTTGGGATTTGATCTTTTTGATCACAGATTAGTATTACAAAGTTTACCAATTTGCATCAGATTTTTTATATTCTATATACTTTCTATTTGGATTTTTGCTTTAAAATTATACTATATTTAGTTATTATATATTTTTATATTTTTTATTTTTTGTTATTTTTATACAATTTCTAAATTAATGTTTATTGATGTTTTCAAATATTTAGCTTTATAATCTTTTAATTAATAATCTGTTATTTAAATCTTTAATATGTTTAAATTTATATTTAGAATCTATAGAATATATATTTTAAGGCAATTTGCTAGTATTATTAATTTATATTAATTTATATCTTAAGTTAAAATATTGTTATTATTTTATATAATAGATACTTTTAATAAAATTTATATATTAATATTTAAAAATAAAAAATCAAGTGATTTTAGGTGAACTCAGTTCACTGGAATTTGTTCAAGAAAAGTTTTATTATCCAGTGCATTCACTTTATTACAATTATTTTCATTATTTTTGTAAAAAAAATAATGAATAATTGTTTGGCCGATTTGAGAAGTTTTGATTTCAGTAATGATTGATTAAATAATATATATATCTTTGCTAATAACAATAATGGTGTAAGTACTGTACATGAAAAACTTATAAGTATTGTACTTTACAATACTGTATAAATTGATGATCATAAATAATATAACAAAAAAAAAATTTGGTCAGATCAAATTATCTTATGCAATTCTAGATATATTTCTTAAAATTTTTTTTATTTTATTCACAAATAGCAATATTGTTATTAATAAAAAAGATTTAAAAATTTAATGATTAAAATTTTTTTGGAGCACAAGCTTTATTTCAATATATATATTACATTATTTTTGCTTGTTTTAACAGCAATACAATTATAAAATAAAAAAAATTTTTTTATATAAAAAAAAAAATTTTTTTTTCTAATAATTTTTAGCTATTACTATCTGGTGTAGTTGTCCTGGGCTCTAATTATATCATAGATTCATTCTAGCATTAAACAAATTATCCTCATACAGGTTTCAATATCGATTGTCTGCCAAATCATATGAATTTTTTTCTAGAGATCTTTTTCACTTGAAATTTGACTAGAGAGGTCTCTAAGTTGATAATCAACTTCATCTTACAAATGTTCGATCAGGTTTAGATTGGCCAATTAGAGAGGCCAGTCAAAAAACTTTATCTTCTTCCTTGTAAGCCAATGTTTGGTCAAGGTTGCTGTATAACAAGATACTTCATCTTATTGAAAAACAATTTCTCTAACTTCAAATTTATGATTCTCAATCATCTACATCAAATCTTCATAGAGTATTTTTAGATACAAATCTGAATTCATCGTACCATCAATCTTATAATAGCTGCTAACATTATGAGAGGTAAAGCAACTCCAAATCATAATTGATCTGCTATCATATTTCATAATAGGCTTAACATGGAACTGATTTAATAATTCTCCATAATGCTTTCAATAGTACTGCTTACCATCTGATCCAAAAATTTGAAACTTTGACTCATTTGATCAAATTACCTTAGACCAATCTTCAACAATCTATTTTTCATATTTTTTTGCAAAAGCGAGTCGCATTTTTCGATGACTATTACTCAGGTAGAAATTTTTTTTTTACTTCTAATACTAAACCATGGTTTTGAAGTATCTGGCAACTAGTAGACACCAAAATTTCAATATCTTCATTTATTTTGAGGTAGCTTCTCACTTTAATGACAGTAAAGCAGTCATAGGAGATAATTAAATTTATTATTCTTCTTTGAGTTAGTTCATTCAACAAAGTTGAACAACTAACCCTTTCTAAATCTTCAAGTGTGTGGTTTGTTAACCACTTTTTTCTAATTTGTGAGACCATGAAAAAATTAACATAGTAGGCCTGATCTACTGCTCTTGTGATGTACTCTTTTTGAAAAGAAAGCAATATTTGGGCTCGTTTGGCAGAAGTTGTATGGTTCTTTTTTTTTAATTTGTAAGCAATTTTAACATTATACAAGATACAGAATTAACAATGAAACTTCCATTTTTATATGTATTTATGTGACACAACTCACATGATCTGATCTTTGTCAAAAATGATCAAAAATAATGCAACATGTGATTTGTAATAAATTCACAATTATCTTCGCATTGGTAATAATAATGATTATTAAAATTTTGCTATTTAAAAAAGATAGTATTTGTAAATAAAATAAAAAAAAAATTTAAGAAATACGCCCGGAATTGCGTGAGATAATTCGATCTGACCAAATTTTTTTTTTTGTTGCATTATTTATGATCACCAGTGTAGGTCCGAAATTAAGCACTCCTTTTTGCATGTAGTGCAGGCCAAAATTGGTATAATGCAGGCCAAATTCTGCATAGTGTGGGCCAGGGGTGCTTATTTTCGGGAGGTGCTTAATTTCGGTATTAGTGTTGATCAAATATTACACATTTAACTCATTTGACTGCGGTTATTTCAGACAAGACCAGCGTCTTTATAATATTTATTGTAGATGAATAAGTTAAAGGTTCTTTAGCCGTCAAATCCATTGTTTCAATACCATCATCTAATTCTTGCTAGTTTTCTTTTTGACTTATATTTAAAACTTCTAAATAAAATATTTATTTTGATTATAATTCTTAATGCGGTTTCGACGAACCTTAATAAAATCTTGGTTGTTTTTTTTTTTTTTTTTTTGAATTTACCTTAATCTTGGTTGTTTAGAATAATAACTTGTATTATATATATTTTTTAAACCAGTAATCATTTCTCGTTCATATTGAACTTTTTTTTATTAGCATCTGCTCGTGTATTGTATTTATTATGAAAGCTTGTCTTATATTCGAAACCTTTTTTATGTTTTTCACCAAGCATTACTGGACATATGTTCAAGTGATGCCTTAATTTTGGATGCGTTGACATTGTAGTATCATTCAAAATACAATTGCAAAAACTATTGATATATTATTAATTACGAATTTTATCATTGCCAAAATCAAAAACTTATCGAATCGACAAATAATCATTCGATCAATTTTTGATGTTCCAAAAATAATGAAAATAGTTGTAATATAACTTAATAAAATACATGTATCGAATCTCTATTCTATGAATTTTTTGGGGTTGAACCTGTTACTACTATTTCACTAGAGCAGATTAGTCTCAAGTGCCGGCAAAACATTTGATAATATATGGTATAAAACTAGTTACTACTATGTGGGAAGTAATAATATTCACCTGCCCTACTCGTACAAACTATGCCGTAGAAATTCTGACGATATCGAGGGGTTCTCTCGTTAAAAGGAATTCTTCCATGTTGTGTTAGAATAAAAAAAGTTAATGTTAGTGTAAGGTTACTAGGTGAAGTAAAAATTTTATTTTTGTCCGATGTAATATTATGTGGACGGGTACCCAATAATTGAAGAACCTTATTTGCTTTTTTGATAACGAAGTGAAAATACCCCAACTAATTTAAAAGTTTCTTCTGTTATAATTTTTTTTTAATTATATATTTTATGTGGACGGGTACTCAATAATTGAAGAAACTTTTCCGCTTTTTCGATCGTAACGAAGTGAAAATGTCTCTGTTACAATTTTTTAAATTAATTATTTAATTTTATATTTGTAAAAATACGTATAATTTAATATTTTATTTAAAATTTGATTTTAAAATTACTTTAAAGGCTAGAGAATTCGATCGGTCACTTTACAAAATCACGAAGTGATGCGTATGACTCAACTCGACTCAACTCGGCTCAACTCATGGCTAACACTGATCAAGCTAAGCTAATCTTTCAGCTCATCATTCAGAGCTGAACCGTTTACAAGCTTATCGCCCTCAAGCTGAGCTGAACCGTTCCTCTAAGATATAGACTTTTTATAATTCTCAACTCTAAGCAATTGAATTATATAGTAAATTTAATATAACCATCATTTGATATAAACCTATCGGCTCGCGGCTCCAAAGCTTTGAGCCAAGCTGTTTTTAGAGTCGATGCTTTATTAGTAGACCTGGAGCTGAGCCGAGCCATTCGATAGTGATCTACAAATGATCGGCATAAACTAGTCAATCAGACGAATTTCCTCCTAACAGATTTTTTATTGATAACGATAAGATTTCAATACGTATTAGCTTTATCATTACAAGGAAAAATGGCATCAATGAGATTTGTTTTTAATGTAGCGAGAGCTAAATTTTTCAATGTTGGTGACACTAGTGTAGTCAGAATAAAGCAAACTATAACAAAAATAATTTTAGCGAGATCACTTACAAATATTCAATTCTCGAATGCAGCACTTATTAAATCCATTAACTCTTCATTTACTCGTAGTTTAACTACTGAAAGTACCAATAATACTATAAATGAAAACAATACGAAACTCGATTTTACTCATCATAGGCGTAGTCGCCCATATACTCCAGAAATGGCCGAAGTATGTTTATATAATCGTATTAAGTGGATGAGGGATAATTTATATGATCGCGTTAATTATAAGTTATTGGAAGGCATGTTTATTTTTTAAATTATACTTTATTAAATTTATTTGTGAATAAATGTAAATATTACTATTTATCATCTTTGTGATTTTAATTATCTATTATATTAACCTTTTTTTCTTTTTTGTTAAAAAGATTTCACTGGTTGGTTAGATGGTTTTGGAATGCTTAGATATTCTTCTGTGTTTGAGGGAATGATATGGCAAGATATTATAAAAATGAGTCGTTATGAATTAACGATAATGGGCGTTAAAGATATGGAATCAGCTTGGAGGTTAGGTTCATGTTTTTGGATTATAAGATGTGACCTTGTGAGTTTGCTTTATATTATTTAACAGAAAAGTTTAATTGGCGTTATATTATTACAAAAGATCTTTGTAGGATTGCTCATTTTGTTCGATCTATCAAATAATGTAGGCAATCAAAGAAGGAAAAAAGCTACCGTTTAAGGGTGGTAAAGATAGAGTTGATGTTGATTTGAAATCACTGGATGGTGTATATTATAATACATTTACTTATTATTTACTTATTTAATGTTATATGAGATTCCTTTGATATATTTTCAATTAATCGCTTATTATGTATAACTTTATTAATTATTAATTAAATTATTAGACTTCTCTGCACATCTTAAAACTATTGGCATGGAACAGTATTCACCCGCGTTTAAGGATAAGAAATGGCGAGAGATTATCGATATGGACTATAAAGATTTAAAAGCTTTGGGTATTGATTCTATTAATGACAGAATGAAGTTGATTAGGAATTTTTGGGCCATTAGACGTAAACTTGTACGTATTCGGTTTTATTATAACATATTGTTTATTACTGTATTACCATTATTTTGTGTATATTATTGAAATTCCTAAATGTTAAATATAGTATCATATTGAAAGAATTGAAAAATGTTTTATACAAACTGACAAGACTAAAGATCCCAATGATTCTGGAAAGATTTCTAATACTAGATAAATTGGATCTTTGTTGAAGTGTACCTGGATTTAAAGCTTAAAAGATAAAACTTGGTATATAAAAAAAATTGGATAAAGTCTTTCCAATTCTTTTTTAATAAATTGGAAGGATTTTCATTTTGCGATATTAGATAATGTATTTGTTCAAAATAATTAAGCTTAGCTCGATTATGGCGAGCATAATCAGAAGTTCCGTCCCTTGTTCTTACTGATTTGTACAAGTTGTAATCGTTTAATTTTTAACCGTATAACTAGGGATGGATCAAAATAGCTAATTAAAAAATGAGCGTCCTTAAAATAGACCGGTGGGTTTAGATTCCTTACCCTAAACCTTCTATATAAATAAAAATTTTAAAATAGTGATCATCAATTGGGGTCTAGGATAAGAACCTAAACCCCTGGTCCAGGACAAAACTAGCCTTAATATGTTACATAATCTTCCATTTTCACGACGTCATATGGGATCTTTGCTATGGTCTTTTTAAAAAAATCTCGTGTAACAATAGTTCGGAGGGTCATTTTGTTAGCAACGATTTGATTTTCTCCGTTAGCCAATAAGATGTTTAGAGGTCTAAATAATTAAGGACCAACCGAGACTGGACTGACTCGGTCTTGTCCATCCCTAGTTATAACTTTTACTGGTCTTAATATATATTGTGATAAACTCCATTTCGAAAACCGATGCGACTCCGAATACCCTACAATGCATAGATAGTTTTTATTTTGACTCACATATTACTCTGCTTTGTGTGAAAACACATCTATTATTATTTCAAAGTAGGGATTGGAGCCGGCTAAAAATTTTCTTAATCCTTTAACCCATTTAACCGTTTAATTTGGCCAGCATTAAAATAATTCCGGCCCACGACCAACATAATTCTGCCCGGAACTATGGAGCAATTTTTAAACGGTTAACGTTAAACGGTTCTAATCCCTATTTAAAAGTGCCAGAATTAAAAAATTATATAATCAATTACAAATAGATCTTAAGGTTTATCTTTAACGTTGACGTTCGTATGAATAGTTAGTTACTTTCCACATCAAGTGGTCTATTAATTTTTTCACGTTCCCAAAATTGGATGCTTTCCGTAATTGGTTAATTAGTTTTTTGTTTTCTTGTTGATTCTGTCTGTGTGTACATGTCTCTGCACGTGTTGAGTTTGTTTGTGCCGGTTTAGACTTTCATGAAACTTTAAAACCGTAACTGTGTAGGTGGATGGGACACTTACACGCACCTATTCAGATATTCGAGGTCTTTGATGAATTGTTTAAATTCAGCTAAAAATATTGTGTCAAAATTCACTAAAATCCTCGACGCTTGTTCTGGCATTTACATGAACGTTACATTTATCCTTATAGCTAGGTAATATATGGTTTTTTATACATAAAGATCGGCGGCTGATGTTGAAATTGAAACTGAAACTGTCGCATCTGCATTTTTTTGTTATTACCGTTACATAAAAAGATTATAAAAAAGTTATGTAATTTAGTGAATGTGCGTAATTACATACCTAATGTATTAAGCCGCTAACAGCAAAATGTAACAGTATAGTCTAAAAAATAGATGTACGGTCCTAAAATCTATACTCGATTGGTCGGCGTGACTATGGTAGTTACATCTTACTTATTCTTCACTCATGAATCCATACACCGTCGAAGTCACTGCTAAAACGATGAACATCCACCATTGAAGTTGCTGCTAAAGCACGAATTCACCCACTGTTCAAATCATTAACCTGTATGTTATGCCGCTTGAACTTGAATTTTTGGTTAACATCACTTTTGGACTTGGGAGTGGGAAGGGAGGAGGGGGGAAAAGGGATGGTGGGAAGGGAGGAGGGGAAAAAGGGATGGTTGGAAGGAAAAAGGAGGGGGGATGGTGGGAAGAAAGAAAAGGAAGAGAAGGATGGTGGGAAGGAAGAAGAAATGGTAAAAAGGAAGGAGGAAAAGGGAAAATGGTGAAAAGAGAGAAGGGAAAGAGGAAATGGTGGGAAGAGAGAAGGAAAAAGAAGGAATAATGAGAAGGAAGGAGAAAAAGAGGAGATGGTAAGAAGTAGGAATGGTAAGAAGTAGGAATGGTAAGAAGTGAAAATGGTGAGAAGTAAGGATAGTAAAAAATGAGAATAGTAGAAAGTAAGGATGGTAGGAAGAGAGAAAGGAAAGAGAAGATGATGAGAAGAAAAAAGGAAAAGAGATGATAATGAGAAGGAAGGAGAAAAAGAGGAGATGGTGGAAAGTAGAAATGGTAAGAGGTGTGAATAATAAAAAGTGGGAATGGTAGAAAGTAAGAATGATGAGAAGTGGAAATAGTAAGAAGTAAAGATAGCAAAAAGAAGAATAGTGAAAAGGAAAAATAGTAAAAAGAGAGAAAGAAAAAAAGAAAAATGATGGAAAGAAAGAAGAAGGAAAGGAAAATAATGAAAAAGGAAAAGAGAAAAGGAGAGAATGGTAAAAAGAAAGAAGGTGAGAGAAAAGAATAATAAAAAAGAAGATGGAGATGGTAAGAAGAAAAAGAAAAGGATAGTAAGAAGAAAGAAGAAAAAGGTAAAAATAGTGAAAAGGAAAAAAAGGAAGGAAAGATAGTAAGTAAGAAAGAAAAAAAGAAATAATAAAAAAAAGAAAAAAAAAGAAAAAAGAAAAGAAAAAAAGAACAGTAAAAAGGAAGAAGGTGAAAATAAATAGTAGAAAGAAAGAAGAAAGAAAAGAAATGATAAAATGAAAGGAGAAAAAGAAGTGTTTAAGCATATAATCATTATCTGTTTTTAATTTATAATAAAAAATAGTTGCTGTTTTTATTTACAATCATTTATTATAACTATTTGTGATTCAATAATAGGTTCTCATCTATTGAATGCTGCTAATAAAACTATATTTTTTATTATATTTAATGCTTTTGTAAAAGTAGTTGCTGTTTCTTCAGATGTAAGAATTATAGTGAATAAGAAACTACTAGCAAGTGCCTGATAAAATAAATTATAAAAGAAGTATTTAGAATATTGAGTTTAATTATTATATTTATATATACTAATTTACTTTCTTTTTGTAACTTATAACAATTATAAGTTTGTTATTACAACCAGAATAAAGGATTGTTTTGGGTTATCTTGGCCTAATGAAATATATTTTTTTATCTATGCAATTTTTTTTTGTTAACATTAAATTTTATAATTTCTTTTTCTAATCAACTAAATATATTACTTCTATTTTAAGCATCTATATGCTTTTTATAATATTTTTTATAAAGATATTTGATATTATTTTTGCAGAAAAATAATGTTTTGTTAGCTAGTATTTCTTTATTATTTTTATATTCTAATTGCATTTGTTCTCAATAAATATAGTAAGTGCTGTTAGAACTATGCCTCATATTAAAAAGCTTAATAATATTATTTTTGATTTTTTCTAATACTGAATAAAAGCTTGTAATATGACTTGATTAAAGAAAATAACTATAATAAAAAAATAAATTAACAATGTATAAATAAAAATTGTCTCTTTTAAATAGCTAAACTTTCAATATTACTGAGCAATTTATATCTCTTATTTGTGTACTTATAATGTTATTATTTAAGCTATTTGCACAATTAACAGTTATATTTTTTACTTGTTTTAGTTTTATAACATAACTGTAAATACAGTAAAACTATTTTAAAAAGATATAATAAATGCTTTTAATAGTATAACCTTTAGTTTTTTACATTGTTACTTTGTAAAAGTTTATAAATTTCTGAAGCTACAAGTTAGTTCTTCAATCATTTTAATATTTATATAAAACTCACTTTTAAAAGATTTTTATAAGTATTTAAAAATTCATATTATGAAATTTTTTTTTTTTTTAACTATAGACAGTCATGCTAGTACTTTATTAAGATTCTTGCAATTGCTACAATTATATAGATCTACCTAACAACTAAGTCTAGCATCATCTGGCCACCCTAATGGTGCCTAAGTGCAATCTGTCACATTACTTTAAGCAGAAGTAAACTGCTCATCTGACTACTTAAAGTCCATAATAAAAAGATCTTCCTCCTTTTATGATAAACTTCAAAATTGTCTTCCTAGTTTTATCTTCAATTTGTTTTTTTTTTTCTTTAATTATCGAGCAAGAGGATTCTATAATCCTTGCCTAAAGAACAACAGAATATAAGAAAGAAAAACTAAAAGGAAGTAAAAAAATAGGGAACTAACTACAAATCCTAAACATAAACCAAAAGAAAAAAGAAAAAGATAAAAAAGAAGAATAAAGAAAAAACAAAAAACATGAAGGCACTATTTTTGCCTGTATCAGGCTTTAAAAATTCTGTATAATACTAAATAAAAAATACCCTATATTTGCTTTATCTCTGTATTATAATATATTCCATTTATCATATAGAAAGAATGGTTAAAGTTTTTATTTTTCTCTTAAGTTTGACATATATCATCCATCATAGGTCTGATACTTATCTTATGGTTTTCTCATAACTAACGTTACTGATTTGGAAAGATAAACAATGTCGATCCTTTGAAGGAGATATGCCAGATTTTCCACTTTTTAGTAAAAATTACGAAAAAAAAATCCAGTAGTGAGGGCGGAAAGAAGAGCCAACTTGAAAAGGAGTTGTAAGAGTTACACTATATAGAATATTATATTAAACCAAGTAACTATTTAGACCTAAGCCCTTATAGCACTTGACAAAGCTCCAGAGCTTATCTACTATTTCTTTACTTAGTAGTACTCATGTTTTACCAAAAGACTTCGCTTATAAGGATTCAAATCTTTTTCAGCTCTTTTTAGTTACAACCAAACATGCAGTGAATAGCCTTCCTAGTTATTCAAAGTAGAGTTTTGTTATATTTAAATATAATAACTATATAGTTTTCGTAGATCAGACTTTTGAAAAAAAGTTGGTGTAAGGAATTGTTGGAAAAAGTTGTATGTGAATTAAAATTTTTTAAAAATTAAATACTATTTATATTAACTTATATAATAAAAGATAAAGTAAGGGTGTGGCGACCTAGTGAAGTGGTCAGGTTGTCAACCCCACAAGTGGTAGGTTGGATGTTCAAATCCTATCAACAGTGAAAATTTGGATAATCACCTATGTAATATTTGTATTACGGCAACTGTTACTAATGATTGGGTTAGGATACCTGTAATGGTGGTCACACCAGCATGACTGGCAGGTCATGGGGCAT
>CAJVQA010006639.1:0-14690 GCA_910591915.1 Cetraspora pellucida | reverse complement strand
ATGTCCTAAATTAAAACTACTTAAACAATATAGTTGTATACCATTAGATAGCATAGATAGAACAGTTCATATAATCCTAAGATATAATAAAATGAATGAATACTTAGAGAACATTTTTATGTTTTAATATTATATTAAAGAGTATATCGATATTTAAAGTGTTCTAAATTTGAAAGTGTATTTTTGTAATATATATTTATCAATTGATAATGATGTGACAAAAATTATAATGATTGAAATAGATTTGATGAAAATCGATAACTGTATTTTATCAATTATTACCTTATTATTGATTTGCATCAATATTTAATATATATCAAGAATAAACCTGTTTATTAATATATATTATTAATTTTTAAATAATATATATCAATTAATTTCTGTAAAAAAATTTTCCCGATGAGGTATAGAGGATTGTGTATGATTAGCTAAGTTATATAAATTATTATATTAAAGGAAGTGAAGTAGTTTATATTTAATTGAAAAGGATTGAATAAGATAATCAGATGCATTAAAGTCACCCAAGATAATAGAGTGTATGTTTAGAGTGATTGCTTGTTGAATCTATTATATAATACTATTTTGTACTAACAGTCTGAGTTGAGAGTTATTACATTGTAAATAAATTGAAATATTTCTAAACTTGAAGTTGTGTTTGAAGAAAAGGTCTACTGTAATGGCATATTTTGTAAAGAGTAAAATTTTGTGAATATGGCATTTAATAGACTTATAAATTATAATAGCTGTACTAGCTTTTGGATTATTAGTACAAGATTAGAGATAAGTAAATTGTTTGGATTTTTGTAATTTGGTTATGGAGTTATTTGCAGCAATTTTAGTTTCTGTAATACTAATAATTTTAAAATTGTTGAAGAGACAGAAGTCTTCTCAAATTTGTTGTTTTAAATTTTCATTATAGCTTTATACTTTATATGTACAGATTAATAGGTCAAGTGGTTTGAAATTTGTTTGTATTAAATTATTAGAAGAAGATATAAGTAAACTGTAATAGTCTGGAGGTTCTGGTCTTTGGGATAAGTAAGAGATAAAAAAAAACTGATACTCTAAGGGTGTTAGTATAGAAAAAACTGATGTTGATGTATTTGATTTAGTTGGATATTTGAATAGTGCCAAATGGCTCAAACTGGCAAGATAAAGAAATTAGATAAGGGTTTGGGTTCTGATAGAAGGTAGACATGAGCTTTGCTATAATCATTTTTGATAGAAATAGTTAATATGTAGCTATATAAGTTATCAGGTAAGTAACTAAAGCTGTGAATATATCATAAAAAAGTAATAATAGTTTGAAAATGAGGAAGTAATGATATATAGTTGTAAAATAGAAATTTGTTGTAGCAAATATTAAATTGGATGTTATTATAGTATCATTTAGCTATAGTGATTTCATCATAACCTTCTAAAATAGTTCCTATTAATTGAGAATAATTGTTGTCTAGTTCATTATCTATTATGATTAAATTCATATCTAATGTATTATTGTTTATTGGAGAGAATTTAGAAGAGATAGGTATAGATGAATAGTAGGTATAATCTGATGATTGTGGAAAGAAGTAATCAGGTAAGGGTTGAAACATATTTGGTAGATGTATATAACATTAACTATAGTCACTACATTCTTATAAAATACAATGTTAACAATAAATTTAAACAATTTTAATTATATAATAATTGCTAACAAAAATCTAATAAAAAAATAAAATTAGTTTACAATAGAATTAACCAAAATAAAACTATTACTTTCTTGCTTTGGCATATTTACTATTATTTTTTTATCTTACATATATATTCACAAACATCTGATTATATTCTATAAACTCTTGGATTACTAATCTTAAATCTTATATATTAAACTATTTCAAAACTTAATGTTCTGTTTTGGCATATATAGATGATACCTTCTGGATAACTTTATTTCAATTTGAGCCTATATATATATTATCTATAGCTAAGTTCTTTTATACTATAGAAAATATACAAGTTAATTCTTTCAAATTCATATTGGCTATTAACAATCTTCGATTCAACTACACTTCTATTCTTTACAACAATCATTCTCTTTTATTACACTCTTTTAATCAATCTTTTAAATTTTTTGATTGCTGGTTTATTCTTGATAATAAGCAATTCAAACAAATATAGTTTTTTCTTTTAAATTATCTAACTTTTTCAAATTGCTAGAACTAAACATATTACTATACCTAAGCTAGCTATATTATTAATACTATTATTATTTTTACTTTTGAATACTGTCTTTACAATCTTATTATCAATCAAAATATTCTAATAAAATTTTTAGTCAGCATATTGATCTTGTTAAACTCAAGTCTAAACTTTGCTACACTATACCTTTCAGTACTCTTTTACAACCTCAAATCTACAACATCAAATATATATAAAACATTTAGTTGCAATACTATATCTCTAACTTTCTTAAATGCTTAACAATTCTGATCTGTTAGGCACATCTACTTATATTTATATCTAACAACTTCAAAACAATCTTTGGTTTTTTACTAACATTTTTTATATTCTAATTTACATATCAATATTTTCAACTATCTAACTACAAGCTTTAAAATTATTTAGCTTATCAAACACATTGGTTGGACTATTTCAACTAATCTTACCTACAACATTTCATACACTTTAAATAATAAAACTATTTTTTTAGAATTCTTCTTATTTATATATCCCAAAGATTCTATTTTTAAAAAACAATTTAGATATTATCAACTACTTTTCTTTAACCAACTGACTATATTTTACAACTCCTGTTTACCAACTAGCACCAAATATCTTCTAGACTTAATAAATTTTTAAAAGAAATTATACTATTATAATTACTATTTTTAAAAATATTACCACCAACTACTTTTATCAATGTACTTTATATAACCATTTTAACCTTCTCTCTACTAACTACTTTTGTTATACTACTAGTCATTTCATCTTTAATATCAAACCTTGGCTACTTATTATTTTCAATAACCAAATCATTATTAGTAAAGCCAAAAAGCACAATACACCTTTTGGACTTATTCTTATTACTTACTAGCAATGCTAAATTTAGTTTCAATTTTTTAACCTTTATTCTACTTCTTTATCTAATATTATATTATGCTTAGGCTGCTACTTTAATTCTAACACTATTGCCAACAAATACACTTTCTTTATTTCTATCAATCTTTTCATTAAACTTCTTTGTCAAATTAATCAATTTTGATAAAACTTTCAACCTTTATGTTAATTTTTTTAATGTTACTTATTCTATAGCTATTTGGCATCTTTTATATATTTTTTCTCTTCTATTTTTAGCCATCAATCTTTATTTACTACCTTTTATTTTTCAACTCTGTAACCTTACTGATAGTCTTCAAACTATAACCAATTCTAACCTTGACCAGCCAATTATCTTATTTTATACTGATGGTTCTGTTATTAATCTTAGTATTTTCTAATGCTCTATAGGCATAAGTTGGATTTATGTTTATAATTTCTTAATAATAAATTCATTTTAAGTACAAATTAAACTCTAGTCATACTTCTTTAAGGCTAAAATTCTTACTATACTTTTAGGAATAATTATGCTCTCAGAAACTTTTTAGTTCATATTTTCACTAACTTACAATTAGTTATTTCTAAATATCAAAGCATTCACTACTTATCATCTATTCTTTTTTCTATTCAAATTTCTTATTTTTCTATCTGACATATTCTTTTTAACTTTATTAAATTTTACAATATTCAGCTTATTTTTTACAAAGTTGTTATCTATCAAGATGACTCATTCAATAATCTTGCTAACCAACTAGCTTACAATTATTAATTCTACTATTTTTTATATTTTTTACTAACAACTTTTACAATTCTTTCTATACTCTATTTATTATCCAATTTTCTATTAAAATTTCTATTCATTGTATTATTTAAACTATCTGCCAAGCCTATATCCTAATACTTTAAATATTTCAACACAGATTTCAATTTTGAACTACTATTATATCTAATATTAATTGAAAAGCCACCTGGCTCTATATTAATAACAATCAAAAAATCACCAACTTTATTTATAATTTTATTTTTTTAGTTTTAATCCATTTTGTATTAAAATCCTACTTGATAAACTATCTGTTTTTCATACTTTTCATAAACATAACCTTTTCTACTCTCTTTTTTGTCATTAATGCAATCTGACTAGCTACTTTCTTTATTGGACTATATGTCTATTCTTTCAAATTATTTAGCATCTTCTTTCTAATTCACTTAACACTATTCTTAATGCCTTCTTATTTGATATTTCTACCAATCTTGTTTCTGATTTACATAAAAAAATTCTTGTATTTGACAGCTTTAACTTATACAATTTATTATACAAACTTTTTTTAATTTTTACATTATCTGGTCTAGTTCTAATTAATTTCATTTTTACTATTTATAATTCTTCTATTTCTTATCAAACTGTTATTATTTTATTTATTAAACTTCTTTTTCATTTAAATTAACAAATATTTAAACATATCTGAATCTTTCACTGTATCTTCTACTTATAACAACCTCAAGCTACCATTTCTACTAATTTATTAGTTAGCTTTTTTTCTAATTATACTTTATCTTTTATTTTAATTTTATAAATTATTACCAAAACAGATCTTTGAACTATTCAATAAATTAAATATCATACTTCTTTTTTACATATTTATCTATACTCAAATCTAGATAAGTCTTAGTTACTTTTGTAGGTTTTAATTGCAAGTTATATATCTGAAATTTTATTTTTCATATATAATTTAAAAGCAAGCTTTCTTTTGTAAAAATTTTACTTAAATTTAAATAAAGTTAAAGGCATGCCTTATTATTAATATTAAAAAATAAAATAAAATAAAATTCAAAAATGCAAAAAGTTAGTAAAAACTAATAAAAATTAAAGATAGAGTATATATAAATTACTTGTTATATAACTTTAATCATTTATTTTGGTATTTAAAAATATTTTTACTAACTTAACTGCTTTTAAACTTTTAAGCAAAGTTGCAAAACTAACTTTTGTAATTCTAAAAATTTAAAATTGTTAAATTTAGATTAAAATTTATTAAGATAAGTTTATTTAAAAATTTAGCATTATAAATCTATTACAAAAATATATAATAATCATATAATAATTAACTAATTAAAACATTATTATTAAGAATTTGAATTTACTACTAAGACTTTATAATATATACAAGTATAGTTTTTTAAAATAATATATATTATAATTTTTTATTATAATAAATAATACATTTTAATTTATATATTCTAAAAATTTAATAAAGTTTTGATATATTTTTAAAAAATTTATTAATATTATATTTTTACTTATTATGTAAATCTAAATTTATTATACAAATTATATAACAAATAATCTGCATATATTATCTTTAAACAAAAATTATTAATATAAACTTTCTATACAAAATTATTAAAATTTTTTTAAAAACTATATTATCAAAGAGTTGAATCTTATAGCTTAGTTGTTAAGCTCCTATCTTCTTATAATTAAGAGTAACAGTTCAAGTTTGATTAAAGGTAAAATACTTTATAACTAAAAATAAAGCCTATAATTAAATATAAAGCTTTGTGAAAGTTCAAATAAAGGTACATATTTGATTTAAGAAATTTTTAGAAAAAAACCAATATAGCAAAGCATAAGCATTACCAAAATGTAAAATATAAAAAATATTATTAACATTTGTAAAAAGAATTAGCAATACCTAATATAGAATTATCTCTGGCACTATAAATCCAATTAGGTGTAGTTATAAAATCTACTTTCATTTAGTAAAGTTGCATTAAGCTTAAAGTAGCCCTAAGGCCTATTATTAAAAAATTAAGATAGTACTACTGAAAAAAAATTAAAAATTAGAGACTTTAAATAGAAAACTTACAGATAGGTTTCAGATATAGCAATTAGTAGTTAATCTGCAAGCAAAACCTTTAAATAGACAATAACTAAAGTTGTATAAGTGGCTAATTGTAGTTTATTGATATACAAAATATAATATCTTTCTATATAATTGTAGTTTGCAAGTCTTAATAAAGATTATTAGCCATAGACATTTTTTTTAAATCTAAAAAAAACCATGTTATCTAATAATTCAAAATTATATTTTCATTATAAATTAAAAATTAAAAATATTAATAATACTTTAAATAAACTTTTTTTTAATTATATTTTAGTATTCTTAAACCTAAATCTAATTCAACATATAACTAGCTTGCAAACTTTTATATTATTAAAGAAATACAATCTAGCAAAAAACTATAAACACAACATTTTCATAACTTTTATCCTGTCAAGGAAATCAAGCCTGCTACCTTAACCTAACCTGTTTTTAAAACTTCTTTTAACTATATTATCTGTACAATAGCCTTATCTATTAATATTCTCCCTTATACTGCTTACAATTAACTCTAACTTTGTTTCAATCTTACTTATCTTTATCTTTTTTTGTTCAATAATTACTAATTTATTGATTATAAAAAATTTGCTAAAGACTTACAACTTAAACTAAAAAAATTCAAAATTGAATTCTTTATACTATCTAGTAATTTTAACTAACAATAACTTACAATTAAATCTGATATCAGGTTTGATATTAAACTCTTATTCAACATTTTTAAACCACTTTTTTTAAAACATTCTGTATTCCTTTCTTAAAAAATTCTCTTGAACACTTTAACTTATAGTTTAAAACATTCTATATCTTATACAGTTAACAATTCTTTGTTTATATTAACAAAGAAAAAGCTTACATCTAACTTAAAATCCAATTTCAACAATACTTTATTTTTTAACTTTTTAACTATTTTTCAGAAACTTATTAATTCAAAAAATATAACTTTCTTTACTAATAATAAAAAAAAGCATCTTGTATTGCTAACTTTTATTAACTTAACTATGACAACAAATCTTGTCTATATTTTTAATAGCAAACTTGTACTTTCTGATCTTGAAGAACTGCCTAAAATGAATAAACAGTGAAATTCTGAATTGATGCTGCATGAAATTATGACTGTAGTTACTAAGCTCTTAGAACAATTATCATTGTCAGACCAAAATGATAAAGTAATCTGTATTAATCTGATTAACTAAAATAAAAACTAAAATAAGTCAATGGGTTAATATTACCTTGTGGGGTAAAGCTTGTGGCCATGTGGGTGCATCTCCAATTAATGAAATAGTTGTAAAAGTAAGAATATTGATTAAAAAATAAAAAGGAAGCATTGAATAAGTAAAAACTGAAGGCTGTAAAAAAGTAAAACATAAAGTATTAAATTAAAAAAGAATAAATTAATTTGGGTTCTATATAAAAATAGGTAGGAATAATATAAAAGTGTTTTTAGTTGTTAAATGTTGTTAGAAAACTAGAGGCTATGAAGATAAAAGAATTAGCTAAAAGGTAAAAAAGAACTGAAGGTAATGGGAAAAATGTGTTAGAATAATAGTGAATTTTTCAAAAATGTTCTTCTTGCCTCTCTATAAAATTTTTATAAAAGGAATTAGTTTCACTTAAACAAAGTATATGCCTTCCTTACTTTATAAAAAGTAATAAAATTAATAAATAAAGACCTCCAAAAAATTTTTACTCAGAAAAAATAAAATTTACAAAATAGAATGCTCTTTCAGAACCCCTTCACTTACTTCATTCTAACTTTCTTAATAATGCTCCTTAATCATTGTCTTCAACCAGTGCCAAATCATTCTGCCTCTAAGATATTGAAGAACATTATGCAACATACCTTATTTGCTAGTAACAATTCATCATATTTCTTAATTGTTTTTGTTTGTGTGTATAATTTTACTGATCTGCTAGTAACAATATCTTAATAAAAAAAAGGTTTATAATAGTACTAAGCTTTAAATAATATCATAAACAAATACTATTTATCATTTTTTTCTAAAGATAATAAAACATAGATTTTTTTAACTCTTTATACTATACTATTTCATAAAAACAAAAAGTGTACTGCCTTACTTGACAAACCTATTTTTATCAAAGCTTTTGAAAACTTTGTCAACTAGACAAAAAGTTTTGTTTATAAACAAAACAAAGTTAAAACTAACATTAAATACTACAATTGTTATTTCTATTGCTATCTTTTACTCTAATACCAAAATGCAACAGAAAATCATAACATTTAGACTTTTTTTAAAGAAAAAACAATTAATTTACTTACAAAAACTATAATTGATACAAAATTTTTTAAGTTATTACTTACTTTGACATTATCAAAAACTAAAAAACTACTTACTTACAAATCACCAAACACTTTAATGATACTGCTTACCCAACTGCTAAGAAATTTTTACTAAAAAAGTTTAATCTTAAATTTCAGCTTAAATCTATCATTAACTTTCTTTTTTAATAGTACTTTTTTTAAGTATTTTGTTTTTTTCAACAAATGTTAAAGCAGCTATCACTTTATTAAAAAATACAACCAATATAGTTAATAAGAAAATAAATTAAATAGACAGATAAATAAGTTTATTTTTATAAAAGGTCAGAACAATAATAGTTAGACACAATATACAGAGCAGACTATAGTATTTTGCACAGCTGTTAAAGACAAGTATATTATAAATAACTCTGTAAAAAACAACTTTAGAAAATTATTTACAATATTTTTAGTTTTTTATAATTTTCACACATGCTTTAATAAATTTTTTCTTTACTACAATTTATCTTTTTTCTTATATGATTAAACAATTTAAACTCTTATACAATATATTAACAAATACAACCAAGATTATACTATTATTAGTTTCACATTTTCTGTTAACTATACCTATTATAAAACTTTTATATACCTTTCTAATAACTCTCTTTTGATCAACTATTCTGTTATTTTCTCTTATTTTTATCTATATTTTATAACTCTACTCTTTTATCTTATTTTTTTAATTAAACTTCTATTTTACTAACCTATTTTTTGATAACACCTTTACAACTTTTGCCAATAACTATTTTTTTATATTTTCTTCTAACTTTAATTTTTACTATTTGCATTTTAATATTGTAATATACAATATAAAAGGCTTCAACAAACTTATAAAAAAAAAAGCTTGGCAAGACTATTGTCTTAATCATAACATATTTATTGCAAGAATTACTGAAACAAAAATTTTTAATGAAACCAATTTTTTCTTTTGTAGCAACAACCTCTTTACTTATTATTAAGCTATTTTTTTATCTTTATTAAAGGCACTACTATTATAATTTGCAACTACTTTAAGAGTAGAGAGTACTATATTGAAATTATATATAAACTCAATGGTAAAATTTTTTTATATTTAATTTTATAAAAATTATATTAAGTAAATTAGTATTAATTTATAAGAAAGTTTGTAAAGTAGGTCTTTCTAATTTTAATGATAATAAAATTATTAAATTTAATTAAAAACTCAGTAAGATATAACTTTTTAAAAATTGGGTATAAAAATTTATTAATTAAATTAACTTATAGAGTTAATTAAATTTAGTACTCTTGTACTATCTAGAAAATTTTAAGCCATTCTAGAAAAACTTTGTAATATATATAAGTATATATTTTTTAAATATAATAATAGTTCAAAATTTTACCATAATAGATAAATTATTTTATTTATATTTTATAAAATTTTAATAAAAATTGGTTGTAATTTAAAAAAATTTTATAAGTAGTATATTTTAATTTTATATAAAAATTTCAAAATATTATATAAATCTATATAAAAATAATCTACATATTTTCTACTCTCAAAGCTTATGTTTACAGCATTTATACTTATCTTAAAAGTATTATTGCATTTTATATTTTTTTTTGTAACAGCATCAAACTTCATATTATTTTAGTATATTTATTATCTACTAACATTTCTACCTATAATTAAATTCAAAATACTATAATTAACTGAATACAACAAGCCTTTTAGCTTTATCTTTATTTAATCATACTTGGTAACTTTAATATACAAGATAACACTAGCAGTTTAATTTTTTTAACTACTTCAACATATATAACATCAAAGCCTACTAATAATAAACACTTTACTTAGTTTAACAATACTACTAGTAGCCATATTGTCTACATCTAGATTGACCAATTTAATATATAATTTTTACTTTTATACAATCTTAACAACAACTAAAAATCTACTTTCAGTAACTACTTAATTCTTTTTTCTATCTGAACTTTTTTCTAATGCCTATAGTAAGCCTTCTTAGATCAATACTGATATTAGTTATTACATTTTAACTACAAAGCTATGATCTAGAAAACTGAAACTTTTTGCTAACACTTTATCTTAACAACTCTTAAGCACAAAACCCTTAGCATTTGAAAACAAGTAAAAGTATTAAAATACTTGACATCGAATTTAATGCTCTATTCTTTATTTTGTTTTTCTTACAATTTATAACAAAATTTACTAAAAATGCAGTTACAATTCTTATAGTATCTTATTTTAGCTATTACTTAAAAAACTTGGTCATATTATTAAGTTAGTTTAAGAACTTATCTAACAGTTTAATATTTTTAACATTAACTATAGCCTTCAACTACTTAACTTTGCTAACTTTTCTTTTACTTAAACCTAGTTGCTATATGTTTATTCTATCTAAAAGCAACTATATTATATTTGTTATTTAGTAAACTCTACTCTACTCTGACAACAAATCAACCAAGCTGATAATAACAAAGGTTCAATATTTGTTATCTAATCTACTCAAGTAATTAATAGTATTCTTAACTGCTATTATTAATTTATTTATTTGACCAATATCAAACTGTCTAACCAAATTGTTACTGACCTACTTCTTATCAAACAACATATTCAATTTCACTTTTATAACTGAACTGCATTTAAACTTATAAACTACATTCTTTACAATAACTTCTGGCATCTTCAATATACTTATCATTTATATATTAATTTTAGTTAGTATAATTTTCTTATTTCCTATTATTAATAAAAAACTTTTTTAAACTCTCTTTATGCTGTCTATCAATAAAGCTTTTAATTCTATAGGCATTAGTTATAAATTGCTTAAGCATATTAGTTCTTTTGGCATCTCTGCTATTACTGCTCTTTTTAATTACTGTTTGGCTAAAAACAGAATACCCAAATAATAGAAACATAGCAAAATTTATTCTATTTCTAAATATAACACATTTAATAAAAAATTTGAATCTTATTTAACCTATTAGCTTTATTAAATACATTCACAAGATTTATACTAAAATTCATTCTAATTGACTCAACTTTATATTTTCTTCTTATTTTATTTTTTTACTCTTTAATCATTTTGCTCTTCTTGGCAACAGTATTTTAATTTATATTTATATTCTTAAGAAGATGCTACTTATATTACAAAAATATCTGGTTACTCTTATAAGACATAAGTAAAGCATATGACTTAGTTAATTTTATTCTTTTTAAACACTTACTTTCTTAACTTTCTTTTTCTCAATCTACTAGTAATATTTTCTCTAATCTTTTTACTAATCATTACAATCAAGTTATTACTAAACTTGATCTTACTTTCTTATACCCAGTTTACAATAACATTGACTAAGATAAAACTATTACAACTTTAGTTTGGCATATTTATCATAACTTTTTTATTTCTTATATATACTTACAAACTTCTGGCTATACTTTTAATTCTCTTGAATTACTAACTTTAAATCTTGAATATTTAACTTTTTAAAAACCCAATACTCTGTCTTGACATATATGGATAATACTTTTTGTATAGTCTTATCTTAAGCTGAGTTCACTAATACTCTGTTTATAACTAAGTCTTTTTATATTATAACAAAGATCTAAGTTAATTCTTCTAAATTTATTTTGACTACTAACAATTCTCTTTCTAATTATACTTCTATTTTTTATAATAACTACTCTCTTTTTCTTGTACTTTTTAATCAATCTTTTAAATTTCTTGATTGCTAGTTCAGTCTAAATAACAAGTAATCTAAATAAATAAAGCTAGTCTTCTTAGAATCTTTTCAACTTATTCAAATTGCAAAATTCAACATATTACTAATACTTAAGCTTCTTATATTATCAATATTATTATTATCTTCATTTTAAAATACTGCTTTTACAATCATCTTATTAATTAAAATATTTATAACAAAATTTTTACTTAGCATATTGATCTTGTCAAGCTTAAAGCCAAGCTTTGTTATATTATACCTTTTAATACTCTCTTATATTTACAAATCTATAATATCAAACATATTTAGAACATTTAGTTACAATACCATATTTTTAATCATTTTAAATAATTTAATAATTCTAACTTGTTGAGTACATCTATTCATATCTGCATCCAACAACTCCAAAATAATCTTTGATCTCTTACTAATATTTTTATATATTCTAATCTATTTATTGATGGCTTTAATTATCTTACTACAAGGATAGGTTTGCCTAACTCTTTCTGCAAATCCATTGCACAAAAATTAACTAAAAAATTCATTCGTAAAAAAACGCTTATAACTATTTATTTTACTAAGACAACCTGTCCTGGTGTCTTAAGTAAACTTGTTCATCTCTAAATTTTACATATATCTCACAAATATCATATTTCTAGCTTTTAAACTCATTGAGAAAACTGTACTAACGGCCTTTGGCCCCAGTTTTAACAATTAATGTTTTTTTCACAATTTCTACTGTAATAACATATCTTTTACTCTTAATTAAAATTGTAATACATATTTGCCTGGTCAAAACAAGCTCTAAACGAAGAAATTTGACCTAATATTGGCCGAATTACAACAAAATTTCTCTTTTACTCTTTTGTAAAACTTTTTCTTTCTTCTATTTTTGTTCCTACTTGCCCCCTTTCTTCCTTACATGTTTTTTGTGTAATCATACTATCATTTCCCAATCCATATTTTATTAATTTACACATAAATTTTCTGTAACCTATCTATAAGTAGAAATCCATTCACAAAATCAATTATTTCTATATTTGGTTCTTATTAATTATATACAACAGTTTGTACTGCAAATCTTATTTGTATACAGTACCCGAGTCATATCAGTGACCCAAACCATTCTAGTTACACTCTGTGCTATTCCAGTGACTTCTCAACTATACAATCCCTGTTTCTAATCACTACCCTTGCAATTAACAATTTGATCACAATTTTAACTTAGAAAATTTTTCCAAATTATTACTATATTATCTATTTACCTATTCATATACCAAAAATGCTTACATTAACCAACCAAGAGCCGGATACAGCAGACCTTAACTACTTCTATCAAAACTTTCCTAATAGTTTTGGAATTGCCCTCTATGAAGAAGAAAATGATAACAATGCTCGTCCAATCTCTCCTAAAGTCAAACCTACTACTTGCTTAACTAAAAACCTTAAATCTAACAAAATTACTCATTTCTTTTAAGCTCTTTCTTCTACTGCTGTGATTACTTGTCTCTGTGGCAAATATCACATTAAATTCACCTCACCTACCAATACTAACCATATCCAAGCTACTGAACTTACTACAGTTCACATTAACAGCAACTCAAAGAAAAATCTAAACAGACCAACTCAACAACTTATGACTAATCTCTCCTCTTCAACTGACAGCGTTCCTCCATCTCCTACACCTGACATTCATTACCATACCTGCCCTAAATGCTCTCTTCCAATTGGTTGCACCAAAAGAAATGAGCATCACTACCCTAATGAAAATATGTCACAAAGAATAATAAAGTTTACCATCTTGCTTGTATGACTGCTTCATCACAATATGAAGCCAGCTCATCTCAGACCAAGAAAAATCTTACACAAACCTTCCAAAATATTCTAAATAAAACTTTTCAAACTACTAATCCTCCTATCACCTCTTTTCACCAAAACTCCCAAACTGCTTCTAACCTTATTGATTCTTTCTTTTTTATAGCTACTAATACCAATTCTGTTCCTAATTAACCTCCAATTCTTGCTACTCTTAATAATTCCAACCAAAATTCTAATAATTCTAACAACTCTAATCAATCTAACAATACTTCTAACAAATCTCTTTTCTAATCCTATTCTAGTATTGCTAAGCCAAAATCTAATCCTACATATGACTGAATGGCAAATTTTCCTATTACTGAAGAAATGCAATCTAATAAAAAACTACAAACTTCATTCTCTCTCCAACTTTTACTTTTCTCAAAAAATTCCTTTATGATTTTTATTCTGGTAAGGAAATCAAGCCAGCTACCGCTACTCAACCTGCACTTAAAGCTTCATTCTACTATATCATCCACATCATAGCTGGGCAATGGCCTGAATTCCTAACTGATCTCATCTATAACAGTAACCCCAATATTGACAAAAATGCTACTATTTCCTTTAATCTTCTCGAATCTACTTTTAAAAATCTTATTCTTAAATTTACAACTATCCTTTTTACCAAACTTAACTACCTTGAAATTTTTGCCTCACCAGTCACTGTTCCTCCATATACTGCTCACAACCGTCTTCAACTTTGTCTCAACCTTGTACAGCTTCATCTCTTCTTATCTAATAACTACCAATCAATCAATTATTAAAAATTCGCTAAAGACCTAAAACTCAGACCTAAAAGATTCAAAATTGAATCTTTTATACAAACTACTGACCTCCAACAAAAATATCTT
>CAJVQA010006638.1:0-14691 GCA_910591915.1 Cetraspora pellucida | reverse complement strand
TAAGACTAGTAGACACATATCCTTGTAATGTTATATAAATATTAGTTTGTTGCAGAATTATGTTACTAAAAGAAAGGTTATTGTATTATAAAAGTATTTTGGTATATGACATGTGATATAACTATTGTTAGTTATTGCTTCTGAGTGTAAGTTGTGAAGATGAAAAAGAGTAGATAGTATGTTAAGTTGTAGTTTAATTTTAAAAGATTTACTATTGCTAAGTATAAAGTTTGTATATGAGTTAGTTCTGTTAATATTGTTATTTAGATATAACTAGATCACTTCTCAGTTAATTTGTAAAGATAGAGGAATAATATTGTTCATCCAATTTTGAGATGACCACATAGCTATTATATATGCATTGCAGATATTTTTGATTATTCATTGGGTAGGTTGTTCAATAGTATATTGGTTATATTGTATAGTATATGAAGTATTATAAATGTTGTTGTATTGTATATCTAGAAAATTTATTGAGTTGTGGTTTAATATAAGCTTATCTGTTTTATTATTGAATATGTTATCTTTATAAACTGGTACTTTGTGAAATGTGATGTTGTATCTGTATAATTTAATTAAGTTGATAATTGTATGCCATATTGGCTAATAGTTATAAGAATATTGTTTATGTTGTGGTATTATATTGTTAATAATTTTGTTAAATTTAGAAATTACAGATTGTGAGTCAATATAAATTTAGATATTGCTGTTTTGAGAGCATGTGCATATAGCTAATAGAATAGATACTAACTCAGCTTTGTATAATGATGACCAAAATTTAATTTGAAAAAAATAAGTTTCAAAAATAGTATTGTTATATATTTGTATCCATCTGATATTCATTGAACATCTATTGGTAGTAATATTAGTAATGAATCCATTAGTATAAAAAGTAAACTTGGTATATTTGGTGTTTTGATTTTCAATTTGTTGTAATTTGATAGAAGCTGAATTGATATGAAAAATAAGAGAGATTGAATCTTGTGATAAGGTAATAAATAGGATTGTAGGAATTCTAGTAAGGTTGCATAATGCAATTGAATATACAAAATCTGTATAATTTACATTAAGTTTAAGTTTGTTTGTAGGATTTTGTTGTTTTTTTTTAAAAAATTTTGTAAAAAAAGTAGCAAAAATGTATAGTAGTTTAGTATTTGTTAGAGTTATGTAAGCATTCTGTACATGGTATACAATTGATTGATGAGAGTAGATAGAGGTTTGTATTAGGTGCATTTGCTTCAATTGTCTAGTGTATAATGAATATAATATTGTTGTTTTGGTTATATTTGCATGCTTTTCCTATTATTAATTGTTCACTATTGTAATCAACAGTAATGAGTCAAGGTTTTAATT
This sequence comes from Cetraspora pellucida, assembly GCA_910591915.1. Taxonomy (NCBI): domain Eukaryota; kingdom Fungi; phylum Glomeromycota; class Glomeromycetes; order Diversisporales; family Gigasporaceae; genus Cetraspora; species Cetraspora pellucida. The sequence goes on along the minus strand of CAJVQA010006638.1, from coordinate 13,338 downwards.
TTGAATTGTAATATCTGATTGTAAAAGATAAGAAGTTAGTTTGTAAAAGACTCAGATTAGAGTTAAGTTTTCTTGTAAAAGAATATGATATAGTTTTGTCTTCTAATATTGTAAACTATTTTGGTTTATATTCTGTAAAAATTTGTTCAAGTCTTAGTAAAATGTGTTTTCAATCTAAAAGTATAGAGTTATCAGATAAGGTTAATTGTTCAAGATAAAGAATATGTTTAGTTCATAATTGTTTTTTAAAGTTGTTATAGTTTTTATGTATTTTAAGAATGTTTTTAATTGGTGTATATGAGTATTGTAGTGTATGTAGTAGTGTTGTATATGCAGAAATAGTAAATTGTAAATGTCATAGTAGTAATATTATTTGATATGCTGTTGTATTTTTATTTGGGTCATCTATTAGTAGATGTAGATGTTATAAGATATTAGTGATAAACCACAGATTATTTTGTAATTGTTGTAATCAGATATGTGTACTAGTTCTAAGTAAATCTGTTGTATTTAGTTAAATTAAAAAGTTGGTAATATGATGTTATAACTGGCTATCTTATATGTTTTTAATATTATATATATTATGGTTCAGCATAGTGCTAATTGGAGTAGTTAATGCAAGTTTGGATTTGTGTTTGGCAGTAGTAAGATATCTGAATAAAATTTTGTTAAATATGTGTTAAAGGAGTACTATATTATATATATGATATTTGATAATAAGAATAATGATATTATTAATTATATAGGAAACTTGCTTGTCTGTTATTTGTTTAGTTTGAACTATATTTGTTAAACCAAATGTTTCTTGTAAAATGAGTTTGATTGTAATGGCTTGTTTGTTAATTATAGTATACTAGCAACTGAGAAATTTTAAGGGTATGTTAAGTAGTTGAGTTGTAATAGTTAAGTTTAAGAAAATAAAAGTGTATGTATGTTTTGTGTTAGATATTGGACTCGATTTTTGTGGATTTATTTAATGTTTGCTATTTGGTAAAATGTAAATGCCACATTAATGATATTTTTAGTTGTTGATATTCTGCTAATCATAATATATCATCTATATATGCTAATACAAAAATATTTGCATAAGTTGTTTGATATTTTGCAGAAAATAAAGAAATTGGATATGTAACTGTTGATGTGTATCCTTTGAATTTTTTGTGTATATGGGTAATGAAAGAGTCATAGTATATTTGTCATAGTAAAAAAGTTATAGTTTTTCTTTGATCAATGCTATCTTTTACTAGGTATGATGGTGTTAATCCAAAGTTTGTAATTACTTAATTAGAGTATAGTTTGAGCAAATTAGTTATTGTACAGATTATAGATTGTGAGAGTTTAATGTGATGCAGTAATTTTTCTAAAAGATTGATATTAACTGAATCATATGCTTTGCTCATATCTTGCGAAAGTAGCTATATTGGTTTTTTATTGCTATTGGCATCTTCAATAAAATTGTTTGGAATATGTAAAGATGTATTAGTGCTATTACTAGGTAGTGTAACATAATTATAGAAACTAAGAATTAGGTGTAATGATAGAATACTAGAGAGTCAATTGGTTAGAATTTTTGTATATAATTTTTTGGTATATTCAATTAGACTAATGGGTCAGGTATTGTTGAGATTGTTATTAAAGTTGGACTTCTTTGAAATAGGATATATTCTGCTATTTTTCTACTGTTTAGATATCATGTTAGTATTGAGGTATTTGTTAAATAGTTGAATAATAGTCTGTAACATTGATAAACCACAGTGTTTAAGCATTTTATAGCTTATAACTAGTGGTACACAGGCTTTGTTGTTTAAAACTTATTGCATTGTCTGCATTATTTTTTTTATAGAAATAGACTTGAGTAGAGGGCATACCTAGTGATAGAACCTTTTATATTATTAATAATTAATAATTAATAATTAATAATTAATTATTAATAATCAGTCATGTTATTAACTAAAAACTACTTAATAATATATTTGAGCAATATAATAAATTTTTACATAGGAGAAATTGTTGTCGCATATAACTAAGCATTTGCATTTGAATAATGAAATTAAATTGGTTAAATATTTATTATATAAACAAAAAATTTTTTTTGCAAACATACAAAATCCTATTTATTTATTCAAAATTTATACATACGATTGATTCAAAGATTTTTTAACAATATTTGAATCAAAAATGTCAACAAGTTTAGAAATCATTTCTTCACAATTCATATCAAATACATGAATATCATCTATCAAATTTTCAAATATTTGATTCAAATTAATCATAAATTTATCAATATTATTATTAAATATTATCATTATCTGAGATACTATCTTCTGGCATATTAGATTTTTTAGAAATTTGAGTTTTCTTTAAGTTTTGATTTATATATCAAGAAATTTGTGCCATTTTTGCAGCCCGAAGTGGTAATAATTGGTTATGACATTCTGTATATATATTATCTAATAAAGACCAAACCTGTTCAGAAGTTGCAAAATTAGATGAGATTGACAAAAGATGACATGCAAATTTACTTAAATTTTAAGCTATACAATGCATAGCATGCCAATATCATAATAGAAATCTTGTAAAGCTTGGTGTTTTGATTGATATTGCAAAAAATAGACCTTTCTGATTTGAATAACTTAACTATTCATTAATAAATTTATTCTGATCATAATTAGAATAAAAAGTACAAAATAAGCTATATGCTGTTTCTTGAATATATAAATGCCAAATTCAATTTAGTCCTTCTCTATGATGATACGGATAAAGAAACTAAGTAATTAAATAGATAGGATTAGTACTTTTGTTAATAGTTTTATGAAGCCATGCCCATAATGCAGCCACTTGACCTAATGTAGCATTTTCAGTTTCTAGAATTTTTATGATATAATCATACAGTTTTAATAATTCATAAAATAATTATAGTTTTATCTAAAATTTATGATTGTTAATAGTATTAACTATATTATTTTCTTGTAAATATGAATTTAGATAAGATGAATGCATAAGTGCAATAACCTAAAAAATTATATAAAAATATTATTTATATAATAAATATATATATAATACATATATAAATTATTTAAATTACCTTTAAACTTTTCTGAACTTGTAATATTATTTTAGATGCTTTTGTAAATGTTGCCCAATGTGTAATATATGAATATTGAGGTTTTAACATTACACTACTAACTAACTCTCTTAGTTTAGATAATGCAAGATTAGAATTTCAAAAATGATTAATAATTATTAACATTTTCCTAATAACTGATTTAAAAAATGTTGATTCAACTATTTTTTAACCAATAAATTAGTTTGATGTACCATACATAGAATCATTAGAACTTTACCACCAATCTTAGAATTCTAATATATATATATATAACATTAATTTTTAGAACATTTCTATTTTTAATTTATAATTTATATACGTATTATGTGAATTTGCAAATTAAATATTTACCTCTTGCATAAGACATTGTGCTTTTTTAAAATCAGGTCTACTATTCAAAATAAATACAATCCATTTATCATCAAAACTTATTCCAATTTCTTTGTATATTGCAAATATATTATTACCTATATGATATTGATTAGAAAAATTATCTATTTTTAAAATTTGACTTTTATGCTTTTTATTCGTTACAATAAAATTAAGCATACTATTTTTTGATACATTCGTCTATCTATTACTAGAAAGTATTAAGAACATTGAATTAGATATAAATTGTTAAACACCACGTTGCACATTTTCATATACATTATCTAAAATATCTGTACTAATCTATTTACAAGATGGAAGTTGATATTCAGGTTTTATCATATTAAACAACTTAATTACTTTGGGACTTCCACAAATGATAATGAAGCATTAGATAAAATTATTGTCTTAAGCAATTGATGATTAATAAATGCTTTATCTTTAATAAACAGATTCAAAATAAGCAAGACTGTAGTAGATAATTCTGAAGTAGTAGACAAATCTGAAATAGAAATAGGCAAATCTGAAGTAGACAAATCTAAAGTAGGCAAATTTGAATCCAAAATAGGTTCAATTTCTATTTTATTAATTTGGATCAAAGAATCTTTTTTTTTTTTTTTTTGAACTTTTAGTATCAGCAGTTTGCAAAATATTTTTAATATTATTACATTCATTTTGAGAAATATTTTTACAGTTTTCTAATAAGTGTTATGCTATTTTTAATGGTTCTCTGAGGCAGTTTTGATTGCAAAAGTTATACCAAGCTAAATAATGTGAACTATTGATCTTTTCACCTTTACTGAATCATTGCCAGATCAATTTTTTTTTCTTTCAGTTTTATAATAAGATAATATTTAATAATAGTAATTTAAAATTTGCAAGACATTAGCAATTACTAAATGACAAATTATATTAATATTTTTAATAAATTAAACTTTTAATTTAATGCATTTGTTATGTAGTTATTACATTTATCGTATTATTACTAAAATTAAAATATTATGCAGTGAGATTTATTTTTAACCTCCGTAGCCCTATTACTACTTATTAACATTAATCGAATTATTAATATTAATAATATTAATAATGGGTTATTAATTATTTTATTACTAACTAAAAACTCAAAAGTTTCATTACTAGGCATACCAGTTGCAATTGATGGACTGTTTAGATTGGTATTCTTCTCTCTAATATTAATTAAATATCATAGTATTAATAGGTTAGTGTTAGGTCTAGTATTAAAAGTGTTGTTAAATATGTTGAAGTATTTCAGTAGGATTAGTTATAACACTATTATCAGTTTTAATATTGTAAAAATGTACTAGATCTGTATGTCTATTAAGATTACTATTTATCATTTTAGTAGGTTGTGTTATTAGTCATTCACATCTATTATTAATAGCTATATTGATATGCTGTTTAAGGTTTTAAATATTTTCAATACCAGTATTGGCAAATGACCTAAGTCATAATATTTTTTTAATATGACCTTAGTTATATAATTATATGACTTGTCATAGGTCATATATATAGGTTATATTAAATAATAGTAAAAAAAATTTTTGCTATAAATTTTTCTATATTAAAAAGTTATAAGTTATATCAATATTCATTATGACCAAATAACTTATGACAGGTCATAGAGGTCATATAGGTTATTTAAAGTCATCTGCCAACACTGTTCAATACTATATGTATGAAAAAAAGCTTTTCATGCTTGCTTAGCATTATTAATTCATTGTGATAATAGTAAAGAGTTTTCAGATAGGTTTGAAATATTAAAGTTGTGTTTGTAATTGATAGTATCAATATCAATTATAGTTTGTGTAGAAATAGCAAGGTTTTGTTTTGTTTTTTTTTTTTGTTTTTTTTTAAGGTAAGGTTTTGCTTATATCTTTATTGATTTGTTAACAAAGCCTCCAGAGGCTTCTCTGGATATAAATTACAAACTTATTTCAATTACAAATATATTACAAGAATAGAGCTCAAACTATAGACAGATTTTTATCTAATTTATCTGCAACCTAAACCTACTAGAATAGTTAAAACTCACCTAGATTTGATAATATAAGATATTGTTTGTAGAGTAGCTATATAGTATCCAGTATATAGACCAAAGGTTAATTTTACGAAGTGCATTTCCTAGTGATGGGCAGTTGTTATCTTCTGTATGAAGTTGGTTAGACAGACCACACAGTTGGCAGACTGTATAGTATAAGTTGCGATATTGATTAGAGTAGTTATAAGATTTTCTGTGAGTTATAACTTTGTTATTTGATGTAATGTTGTTGTCTTTTTTCCATTATGCTAATTTAGTGGCATATGGTTTTTATATACAATCATATATTTTTTGTGATATTTTGGTAAGCAGTTTAGTAGTTATTGAAGTTGTGGTTTGATGAGATGTAGTATAAGGTCTAAATATGGTAATTAGATCTGTTGGGACATATCCTTGTAGTGTTGTATATATGTTGCTTTGTCCTTGATGAGCATTGTTGATTAATAGGCTGTTATGTTGAGTTAGTAAATAGATTAGTTGTTGTAATTGTAATTACGTAATGTCTAGTAGTGAGCTATTGTTAATGATTTTAGAAATTGTTTCTGTAATAATACTGGTAAGATTTGTTGGATTAGGGCAAAGTAGCCAATGCAATAGATGTTCTGATGCCTGACAAGTAATGCAGTTGTTGTGCTGAAAGCTATCTGGATATAGTTCATGAAGGTGATGTAGTGTTGGTAGAATATTAAGTAGTGTTTTAATCTTAAATGATTTGCTTTGATTGAGTAAGAAATTAGTGTAGTTATTTGTTCATTTAGTATTGTTATTAAGATATAACCATGTTATGTTCCAGTCAATTTGTGATGACAATGGAATAATGTTGCTCATGCGGTGTTGTAATGAGCACATAGTGATTATATGTGCATTACAGATGTTTTTAATAGCTTGTCTAGTCAGTTGTTCAATTATGTATTTTCCATATTTTAGAGTATATAAAGATAGCAAGGTTTTGTTTAAATGAGATTTTTAACTCTATAAATAATGTTTTTGATAAGTTTAAGATCTTTGTATAGAGCTGTTGCTTTAGGGCTAAAGGTGTGAAAGGAGTATTTAATTGTTTGTTTTTTGTTAGAAATGTGTTGTAAGGCTGCATTAATGATATAAGTATAGATTTTGTGCTAAAATTTTTCTAGTAACATTGTAATATCTATTTCTGCAAAAATTTTGTATTAGTACATATAAGAGTTAATTTGATTTAAAAAATCTTTCTATTTTTCATTAGTTATTGCTTTATAGTTAAAAGTTTTACATTTAATTTATTTTTCTTTTTAGGTTTGTTTATTGCAAAAGGAAAAGTCTATTGTAATATAAGCATTTAATAGTTACTATTAGTAATCCATGATAAGTCATCAATATAAATCTATTAAGAAATATAATCATAAGTTCACTTGCCTATATGTAATCAATTCTGCTAGTATATCAATTACTTTGTCAAGTAGTATCAGTATTATTTATACAATTTGCCAAGTTATACATATTAATACTATATAAATAGTTTAGTAATTGATATTTAGCTATATTCAATATAGTAGTTTGGATTAATAAATTGAAATCACCAAGAATAATTATGTATAATTGTAGCTAAAGTGCTTGTTGTATCTATGTGATAATAGAGGATTGAGTTTGTTGATGAGCAAGATTGTTTGTTAATAATAGATATGTTGAGATTATTCAAAATTTGTAGTCATGTTTAAAGAAAAAGTCTATTGCAATAGCCCTACTGAGATGGTTAAAAATATTATAAATATGTGATTGTAGGTTATTTTTAATTATGATACATGTTTCTTCTTTAGATATAGAGCAGTTTGACTAGTAATAAGAGAATTGATGATTATTGTAGAACTTTTTGTTTTTGGTTTCTGCAATTTTGGTTTCAGTTAAGCTAATTATATAAAGATTATTTTAAAGGCAATATTCTTTTATTAAGAGCTTCTTTTTTGGATTATTAAAACCTTAAATATTATAAGTTGCAATGTTTAAGTTGAGTGAGAGGTCAGATGAGTGGTTTGTATAAAGTCTTGATAAAGCAATGATGATAAAGAAGTGGGGAGAGATGAAGATTGTTGAAGTGCTATTGAAGATGTAGAAGGTAAGTTTAGTATTAATGTTGTAGTATATTGATTTGTTAAGTTAAAAAAGTCAGTTTCTGTTATATATAATTTTAGTAGAATGTTTAGATAATGCCAAATAGCTTGAAGTAGTAGAATAAAATGATTGGATAGAAGTTTGGATTTAGATGGAAAGTAGATATAAGCTTCACTGTAATCATTTTTAATAGAATTAGTTGAAGTATAGTCACAAGCATTGCTTGGTAAATAATTAAAACTATGAATATGTCATAGAAAGAAGATAATTGTTTATGGATGTAAAAGTAGTGAAAGGTGGTTATAAGCTAGAAATTTATTGTAGCATGTGTAAAATTGTATAGAGCCAAAGTGTTTATTAGCAATAACAATATTATCATGACCAGATAAGACAGTTTCTATTAGTTGTATATAGGTATAGTTTATAGCATTATTTTCGAGAATAGATTTGATATATTGTGTATTCTTAATTACTGAAAAATATTTAAAAGGGATAAGTATTAATAAATAATATTTATAGCCAGATCATTGTGAAATGAAGTAGTCAGATAAGGGTTCTGGTTTATTTGATAAGTGTATATAGCATTTATTATAGTTTAGTTTAATTGATATTGCTAATGTAAAATTGTAAAGATTAAGTGATGTATAATTGAAGGATGTATATATTCAAAAAAGAAATAAAGAGTTTGTGGATATGGAAGTAGAAGTAGGCCTAGATGGGCTAACTATTTATTATAGCATGAATCTGGATCTAATAATTTATTATATAATAGGTCTTGTGATATTTCTTTAAAATAAGATAATGCAATAGGGTTCAAAGAAGTAAACTGTTCCTCTGTAGATTTGCTTACTATATGTTCAGCACTCACAGCTGCAAAGAATGCCATAGCCTGCTCTGCATATTGAGTCTGGCCATTATAAACTTGGTTATCTGTATAAATAAACTTTACCACTTATCTACTTACATCATTCTCTTTTAAGAATAACTTACTAGAAGTAAAGAATATCATAATCTTAAAAACAGTAGCTGCATTAATGTGATCTACAGAGAAATTTATTGAAAAGGAGTATCTATAAGGAAGAGTAAATCTTCCAAGTTTGTTAGTTCTTGAAAGTATAAGTTAAATTTAGTTTGTAAAGTTTTTCTGCCTTTAGATATGCCTTTTCTTGATAGTGTTTGACAATTTCTAAAAAGTTTATAGAAGTGTCACTAGTATCAAAGTAAGTAATAACCTAAGCTAAAAATTTGTATCAATAATTTTGGTTGTAAGAAAGTCAATAGCTTGCTGTTGACTAAGTTGGTCAAGGTTATAATTTTGTGCAGCTGTATCTTGGTAGGTTTTAAGATATTGATAAAAGTAATAGCTTTTTTATTTAGAATTTGGCTTAGTTAGATTATTTAAGCAAATAAATTCTTTAGCTTTTGTAACAAAGTTATCAAGAAGTTGTATAAGTATTTGTTTTTTAAAGATAGCTTCATGTTTACCATTAATGTAAAAGATTGAGAAGTCAATTTAAGGTTGTTTCCAAATTTCACTTTCTGTTTTGGGATATTCTAAGTAGGATTTGTTAATTGTTTCTTTAAAAAGACTATTGTAGTTGTATAAATATTAATACTCTAAATGGTTGGTGTTAGTTATAGTTTCTTTTGCTTTTTTATTTGCTTTAAGTTTGGTTTTATTAAAGTATATGCAGTTTGAATTAGTACAGATATAAATGTAATAGTTGGTATATCGAATAGCTTCATTACATCATACTTGAAGATTATAAGGTTTTGTAAAAAGAATTTTGTCAGAAAGAAGTTCTTTAAAATGTTTAATAAATTGTTATTACAATTGAAATCTTAATGCATTTTTGACTTTGGTTTCATTAAGAGGTTCAGTAAATTGACAATTATATAAAATGAAAAAATTTTTAAACCATTCATTAATATAATCTAAAGAGTTGTTAAGGAATGGAATATTATATTTTTCAAGAAAAAGAGTTTTAGAGATATTAAAAAAAAGGTGAATATTAAATCTGTTGTCTATTTTAATTGTTAGATATTTGGTTTTTTTGTCTTTTTTTTGTTACAGATAAGCTAACAATAAACCTTTTAGGTCTTAGTTTAATGTCTTCTGCAAATTTTATATAGTTAATAGCTTGGTAATTGTCAGAAAGATACAAATATATTCTGGCAAGATTAATACAGAATTGTAGTCAGTTTTGGGTTTTATATAGAAAAACAGTAACAGAAGATGTGAAAATTTTAAGATAATTAAGTTTGGTAAATAAAATAGTGATAAATTTAAGAATAAGTTTTTTAAGACTTTTTTCAAGAACATCAAAAGGAATTGTAGCTTCTTGGTCAATTTTATAATTGGATTTAAAGATAATATTAGAGAGAAATTTGGGTCAGGCTCTAGCCATTTAACAAATAATATGATAGAAGCTAGCTGTAAAAGCTTTTTTGTTTTCAGTAGCAGGTTTGATCTCTTTTTCTGAATAAAAGTCAAAGAGAAGTTGTTTAAGAAAATTGAACAGGTCTCAGAATAATTGAGTTTGTAATCTAGTATTAGTTTTTATTTAAGTTGTAATAGAAAACTTGTTTAACCAGTTAAATGTTGAATTGACTTTAGTTTTAGTATTAGAAGATAGAGGTTGGTTTTGTTGAAATTGTTGCTGCTTCTGTTGTTGTTATTGTTGTTGTTGTTGTTGTTGATGTTGTTGTTGTTTTTTAGTTATTGTAGTATTATCAATATCCATATCTTCATTTCTATTGTTTTGGTTATTGTTGAGTGGTGTAAAAGGATCAAGTTGAAGAGTAAGTGGGTTTTGAGTTTGTTGTATAGTATTTGGGTTTTGAGTTTGTTGTTTGGTAAGTGTTTGTTAAAGTTTATTAGCAAATAAGATAGTATTGCTAGAAGATTTTTGTTAAGTTTTTTTTAGAAGAATCTTGTTGGAAATTAAGTTGATTTTCAATACAAGATTTATGGTATAGTTTGTTATTAAAAAGCAAGCTATTATTTGCTAAATATGTTTGTTATTAGTTAGTTTACAGATAATAGGCTAATTACAAGTAGGGCAGATATATTGATGATAGATGGTAAAAAAGATGAGGTAGGAGATGATAGAATAAATAATGTAGAATTTGCAATAGTATTTGCAAATAATTTTCTGCCTTTTGATTTTTTTGTAGTTTGTCTATTGAGTTTTGTTTGTAGATTGAGTTTTTTTGAGAGATGAAGTTGGTATGAAACTTGTCACAAAGCCAAGTAATTACACTGCTAGTTGTAAAAGTTTTAAAATAGTGACAATATTTACTGTTATCTCTAAGCTCAAATATTAAAACAATTGTTAGGTTCTTTGTTAATAAAAATTTGATAAAAAGTTAGTAGAGTTTCTTCATAGACTTCAATGCCAAAACTTTTAGAAAAGTTCTTATAAAAATAGTCAAGGTCAACAGGATCAGGGTCAGTAGTTACAAGAGTTAGTATACTGTAATTTTATTTTGTTTAAAATTACTTGAAATCTTTTATTTTTTAAGATAATAATATTACTATAAGAGTAATATATGTTTTGTAGAAATGTTACTATGGCTTATATGTCTAATATGACTTGAATAACCTTATTTGACCTATAATAATGATTAAAATTAGGTTATACAAAAAGTTTTCAGAACTAGAATTTTTGAAATAATTTTTACCATTTTGTAATTTCTAGCTTAGTTAAGAGAAATCTGAAAATTGTAGCATTGCTAGAAAAGGTAATTGGATGTTTAGAAAATTTTAATGGATACCAGAAAAGTAAAATTTCTAAGGCATCTATGCAAATTTTTCTAAATTGTCTATAAAAAAACTCACAAAAACAAGTTTTAGATTTTGTTTTTTTAAAGATAACTTGATAGTTTTTATCTATTTTGGATAAAATATATATTAAAATGTTTGGCTTAATGAGCTGAATAAATAACTAATAATGAGCAAAGTATATTTAATTAATAAAGTTTTAAGAAAATAAACAAAATCAAAATGTTAGTTTTTGTAACTTTTCTTAATAATCAGGTATTGTTAGAGCTTAAAACTTGGGCGCCTAAAAGCAGAAACATGTTATGAGCAACTTTACTTAAGGGTACAAGTAAGGTTAACTTAGTAAAATAAGCAGTAATAGGTAAATTTTTTTAGCAAAAATTTGGTATAAGTGATCTATAAAAAGAATTACTGTTTTTTTATATTAAAAAAATAAAAATAAAAATAATAATAATAATTAAATTTGCATTTGTAATAATATATATATATATAAATAAATAAATAAATTATAATAAAAAAATTGTCATATTATACTATCTCAGAGAACTGAAACATTACTGAATTCCTTAGTATCATCATTATTATTTTTAAGAATAAAATCAATATTTTTGTTTTTAGCATTTTTAGTATTATTATTTGAATTAAGTTGATATAAACTTTTCAAAAGTTAGAAGATAACAATTTTAGTGTAGTGGTTGGATTGTCATCCTCCAAGCAGTAGGTCCAGAGTTCAAATCTCACTGGTAATAGAAAATTTAAAAAATGATTTTATTTCAGCAACTTATATAGAATATCTGAGTTGTAATTCTGTAATTCTGTAATTCTAATTGTATCAAGACTAACTTTGAGAGTGTGCAATGTTATACAAATAAATCTGAAAGTATATACTCTATAAGAAGCCTTGTTTGGAAATTCCAAGTAGGAAGGTAGTATGATCTTTGATAATATCACCTATAAAAATTTTGATTCAGAGACAGAAACCTAAGGCAGGTAACCTATATAGGCAAAAATCTTAGGTAAAGGGGTTCACCAACCTGGCTACCAGTTGAATCAGATATGAAGTCACATCATATAAAGCTAACTAAATTGGTAGTAAAAAAGAACTTGCAAAAGCATACAAGATGCTAGTAAGGTTGTAAATAGGAGTATCAGAGTTGTGTAAACTCTACAAAGATGTAGCAGTTTAAGGATTACCCTGACTGCAAGTGTTGGTCTTGGCTATAGTAATACTGGATTAGCTAGAAATTGGATAACAGAGGCTTTGATAGGTTTAGTACAAGGTTAAAGGTTTTCTATATAAGTGAACTGCTTTAAAAACCTAGTAACCATGGCAAATATACATTGGTAAAAACTGAAGCAGTTGGTAGAGTAGATAGGTCAGTAAATACAGAAACTAAAGTATTTAAATAGAGGATCTACAAGCAGATTTTAGTTATAGCAACTAGTGTAGAACCTTCAGCAGACTACTTAAATTATACAATAACTAAAGTTGTATGAATGGCTAGTTGTATATTCTTCCTATGGTTGCTCTCTGTAGCTGTTGTAATAATACAATCACAAAGCTGAAACATACTATTAATAAAAATCTGGATTGCAAGTACTTACCTTTAATATTAAAAAAAAAAACTTTTTAAAAGTAATTGAACATATTTATTGATGCCAACTTTAATATAATCAAAACAATGCAAACACTTGAATCTATTTTAAATAAAGCATATATCATAATATGTATAGTCACATATAGAGGTCTGATCTGGTCAAAAAACTGGCAATTCGAATATTCATTTGATCAAACCTATTATATCCGAGTAACCGATGAAAAATTCAAATAAATATCCGATTTATTTGATGATATTCGATGATATTCGATATCTTTTTAGTTACTTCATACTTTCGACACTCTTTCGACTTATTACAGTATTAAAATTGCAAGCT